>BQNB010032003.1:0-16068 GCA_026074375.1 Tanacetum coccineum
GACACACCCCGGAAATACCTAGACTTACCTAGACTCAAACCAATACCCACTTTTAAAACCTTAACACAAAAATTAAATCAATTATGTGTACATAACCCACTAGGGGCCGGTTATGAGTCCAAAACAATTAGAAAATCTCCAAATGATTCCCTAAGTACTAGTACAAACCTTCTTTAATTAATGATAGTCCTTAATGTTCCTAGTAAACTCATTACACAAAGGTTAATAACCATTTGGTCTCTCATTTGCCCCTTATGCCGCGGCTAATGCATGTATATACACAAAATCCATAAGATTTCCAAATCACTAGCAAATCTTGTACATACATTGAGTAATTAAAGATTGTACTTAGTGGTTTAGCTAAATACCATTTGAGGCTAACTAGAAACTCTCAAAAACCATCAACTAGGGCACGGTTTGGTTTGTTGGGGACTAGGAAGCATGCAACTAAGTATTTGCCTATAAATACACACACACTCTTACCATTTTACACTCTTACAACTCACACAACTCTCAAACAAGTTAAATATTTCCTCTCCTTTGCGTCGGATCACAAACCGCACACAAACACACCCATTTACTTCATTTCGAGCCAACAAACATCCACTAGGGATTGTATACGAGGCCACAAGGTTTACACGAGCTAAGGATTGGGTGTACACTAAGCTTTGGAGCTTAGTTTATTATTTGGTCGCGTAAGTCATACGTGGGTTGTCTCATTTCGCACACACACTCGAAAACAAAGCCTTAGGACCCTTTGTAAGTCACATTCGAACTCATAACAATTGTATTATACGTGTTTTTCCTTGTTAACTAGTTTATATGTCACGTATGTATATATATGATGTACTAGAGTGAGTTCACGCATGTTAAATGAGAAACATGCGAGTTATACGCAATACTATTACGTATAACGACTTGTGTGGTGTAAAGGTGCAAGGAAACACGTAACATGTGGGATTAATAACAAGTGAGACTTTAAAACTTTCGTTTATATAAAACTTGGAACATTCGACGTAAACAAAAGCCCTCATACGCGAGCAACTTATAGACCACACGTAAACATTGAAAGTAAACACGACATGGTAGCTTGGGAACGTATACACGACATAAACCAACGTTTGCATGTGGAGCACGACTAACGTATATAGGCCCACGAACGTAATATAGCCACTAGAACTATTTTCGAATCATATACATTGCTAGGGGAAACCAACGGGCCACAAAGGGCTTGTGAAATCCAAACGTGCTCACGGCTTGGGCCCAACCGGCCCAACAGCCCACGAGTGGGATCCATAGCTTATTTTTAAGTTCATTCGAGCTTAGTGTTAAAATAGGAAGCTTATTAGACTCGACATATAACAAGCACGCCTTAGATAAACTCCTAATGGGCCGAATTAGCCTAAGAGGCCACAAACAAACCCAAACAGGCCCAATAAGTAGGCTTGGCGGGCCCATAGCTTATTTATAAGCCCTACGAGCTTATTAAGAGTCCAACGAGAAAATTGATATTAATATGGACCCTTAGTATGTTTAATAACCAAACGGATCCTTAAATGGGCTCGTTAGCCTATTACCGTGAACCACGAAACCCATAAGCCACGAATAAGCTTAGCAGCTTATTTGTGAGCTTAAAAAAGCTTATGAGGCTTATGATAACCTTAGGCAAGTTAATGGACCCTAATGGATTGAGCCCAAACATGAACAACTCTTATCGGACTCGTAATGGGCCCAAAAGCCCATTACTGGAGCTTAATGGCTTATTGAATAAGCCACAAGGTAAAACAGCTTAAAATAGACACTAATAAGCTTAATAAGATAAGAAAAGTAGTTGGGCCAAATAAGGAAATGCTTAATGGACTTTTGCAAGTTTTTAGGTTAAGGTTATTGGGCTAACGAACCCAATAAGCCTAAATAAGCTCATCTGAGCTTATTTATAAGCCCAACAGTTAAAGCAGCTTAATTGAGCTTAACCAAAGTCCTTGTCACTTTTGAAAACCCTTTTGAACTCTTAGAAGCTTAATTCGAGTTGATGTTGGGCCGAAAAGCCCAATAAGCTCAAATAAGCTCATCCGAGCTTATTTATAAGCTGCCAACAGCTTATGTAGCTTATTGAAGTAAATAAAACCTATTGTCACTTGTTAGGTCTTAATTGGGCTTAAAATGTGATTTTTACAAGTTAAGGGACTAAATGTGTAAACTTTGAAACTTGAGGGTTCAATTCTGTCAACTCACTATTTTTGTAAGTTGAGGGACTGTTTTGTCATTTCTGAAACCTTAGGGACTATTGGGACATATAAGGACCTAAAGGGTAATTTGGTAAAGTTAAAGGACCAAATGTGTACAAGTGGAAACTTAAGGGTTTAAAATATAAAATAGTATATATTTTATAAACCCAGGGGCTGTTTTGTAATTATGGAAAACCTAAGGGTTATTTTATAAAGTGAATTTAATAAACACTTGACATATCGGACGAATGACATCCAGATAGTATACCGGTTAACCTACAACTTAATAAATAGGAATATTTATTAGTAACGTTTATACGTATACAAGATCATGTAAAATCGTATACCTTCCCAAAAGCCATCAAGTGAATACAAATTCAATAAACATTTGCACCACCACACAAGTGATAACAGTATATATAAACTAGCAATTTATTATAGTTTATACATTGAGTCTTTAGCCTAAACTGTAGACTAAGACTGGCCGTATTTACTTAGGTATTTGACGGTGTGATTCATTTGCTATACTTGGATATATTATCATTTTCAGAGGACTATTTACTAAGGTGAGTTCATAGCCCCATGTTTTACAATTATTTAAATGATTTACATCTTTGGGGTGAGAACATGCTTTGTTTTACAAATTGGACGCAAGTGTACATTTTATACAATGATTACGTGTTTGCCTAAGTAGCGATAACCCACTGAGCCCTTTATCATGAACTGTCAATCACTAGATTGTGAGCGCGAATGTTATAAATAGATCTATTTGGGATTGACATCCCCGTTTGGGTGAGTAGCGCTCACTGTGCCGGGTTGCCGGACAACAAACGTATACCATGTCGGATTTGGGATGTTGCGGGTTAGAACATCATTCACGGGCATTTATTGGCAATTTATTGCATTCATACATGTCGAGCTTCAGTGTCATGAGCTTAGGAAAACGTAATTACTTTTTATGATGTTTGCATTTGTTGCTTAATCATACACTTGGAAATTTTGCGGTCCTACTATTGATTTACATAAACCTATGAATTCACCAACTTTATGTTGACGTTTTAAGCATGTTTTCTCAGGTCAATAAGGCACGAGGTGCTTAGATACATTGGGGGTCACTCTTTGGAGAGTACTAAAGATTTGGGGAGTATTACATCTTTGGGGCTTTTGTTATAAACCCGAAATCTTTTCTTACGTTGTTCGAACAAATTTGAAGTCGTAAGCTCTATTGTAACAAAACATGTATTTGGTTAAATCCAACTTGTATCTTTTAAACGAAGTTTTAGTGGTCGTTCTTAGATTCTTGTGCTATTGATATATGAAAGTAACGGCCCTCAGATATTCTATTCACTGCAACCTAGATTTGGGGGTGATACAGATTGGTACCTAAGCCCAAGGTTATAGAGAACCAGGTCAAAAGTTTTTGTCTAGACTATAACCATTTTCAAATGCTGTTTTCACAAATGGGATTTGCATGGGACATACATGCATTACTTGTTTGCATCTAGCACATATATGCTTACATAATACACACTGTTTTAGCATTAGCAGTCTGGGCAGTTAATCTCGGCGAGAATTCGGCTGAGATCTCGTCGATGATCATCGGGATCTGGGCCTGGAAAATAATCTCGGATCAATATCTCGGATTCAAAATCTCGGCAACGGGGATTACTCTTTGGAAGAGTCAGTACTAAAGATTTAGGATGTATTATATTTTGGGATATTTGTTATAAACCAAAATCTTTACTTTTGTTGTCAAACAATTTGAAGCTACGAGCTTATGTAATGAACAAGTATTTTGTTAAATCCAATGTATCTTTTTAAATGACACGTTTAGTGGTCGTTCTCATATCTTGTGCTATTGATCTATGAAGTAACGCCCTCGGATATTCAACATTCTGCTGCGACCCAGATTTGGGGGTGTTACAGATTGGTAACAGAGCCAAGGTTATAGAGAACCAGGTCAAAAGTTTTTGTCTGGACTATAACCATTTTCAAACACTATTTTTACAAATGGGATTTGCACGGGATATACATACATTACTTGTTTGCATCTTGGATATTGCTTACATGATTGGCATACGTATATAAATTATATTACGTATAGTACTATAAGAGTCTTATAGATATACATAGAGACCACTCTTATAAGTAAAACTTATAGACGTAACATACAGATCTCTCTTAAAATTAATACTTATATAAGTTATTTTCGCTTCTTGCAGTAGTCATGTCTTCTGCATCATCTGTGGTTACTTACACTTCCGTCTATATCGATTCTGAGCCAGGCAGAGTCTTCTAGGGAGCCGATGAGGAGATATCTGATAGAGGCATTCCGCGAGTCATCGTATTAGGATACGATGGACTCCCGATGCAGCCGGTAGCCCCACCATCACCGGATTACATACCAGGCCCAGAGGATCCACAGACCCCACCAGTACCACAGGACGAGGATGTGCGTGAGCCTATGTTCATACAGGCACATGATCCTGACTACGTGCCAGAGCCTATATACCCTGAGTATATACCATTGAAGGATGAGCATGAGCTTCCAGCTGAGGATTGCTGAAGGAGCAGCCAATACCCTCCTGTTGAATTCACCTACTGTGAGTCACCTGGATATGTTACTGGAGTCGGATCCAAGGATTGAGCTAGAGGGGACAAGGATGATTGAGACAGGGATAGTCCGATTTGACTATCCTTGGACCGGGGGAGTGATGTATGATGATGATGACGGCGTTTATCTGGGGTTGACGCCGATGATGAGGATGGGAGGACAATTAGCTCGGCTGATCTACTGTTGTCTGTATGCTGAGTGAGCCTGTTTCCCCACCTGAGATGATTTTATGCCTGTTATACCACCACCCGCACGACAATTACTTTATTGGTGGGATAGGATTACGTTCGGCCTCTGGCTTTTCAATTTCCCTTCCACCACGATGAATGGAGAGGTGAGGAGATATATCGTGTGGCCATGAAATAGAACTCCTTACACTATCACCACCTATTTTACTATAACCACCCTCTGCAGTGGAGAGCGCCTTGTTTTTTTGGTGCTTGGCACGCCTTGCACTCAGTTTTCCATCATCCACCACCGGTGCCATCACATTATACAAATTTGGGTGTCCAACTCCAAATCCCAGACACTAGGATAGCATCCATCAGGACTTTATTGATTGCTGTTACTGCCGCATTACAACTCACCTTCCCAATACCAATGTTGTACAATAGGGATCCACCAGAGGCAGAGGTCGAGAGACTTCTGGCCATGACTACTCCATCACCATCACCACCTATCTCACTATCACCACCCTTTATAGGAGAACGCCTTGCTAGGTGCACGGCCCCACCTGCATATTCATCACCACCACCTGTGCCATCATCATTACTACCACCATCTGGGTGTCCAACCCAAATCTAGACACTTAGGATAGCATCCACTCAGGCCCGTATTGACGCAGTTACTACCGCATTACCATCACCTCCACTACCACCACTACCACCATCTCTATACATACCACCACCTGTGGGCCGTAGGGATGATATTCCTGAGTCTGAGCAGCCACCTCGCAAGAGGTTGTGTTTGTCCACTCTAGGCTCTAGATATGAGATCGGGGAGAGTTCTACTTCCAAACCTAACAGAGATCAAGGGGTAGATTATGGGTTTGTCAGCGCCGTAGATGCTGAAGCGAGATGGAAGGGGATTAGTGAGGTTGGGTATGGTATTAGGGATACTTGGGTAGATCCGGCAGAGGCAGTTCCTAAGATAGCACCTATGACCGTAGGAGAGGTCAATATTGGTCACAAAGCTTGCCGAGCTCCACAAGCATGATATACAGGACTTGTATGCTTTACTGGCGGATGCTCAAGATAGTAGGTCTCGTATATCATAGCGAGTCGATATGGACTCGCAGCGGGTCAACTTACTTATGGGGGATAGGATGACTCTCCAGGAGACAGTATGAATGGTGGAGGAGGAGGCCTATTCTTCCCAAGAGGCTTGGGCTCACTCGACAGGATTGAGTCAGGCGACCCATCAGGAGCTTCAGACCTACTGTGATCATGTGTATGCACACGAGACCTATCTCTAGGCACATCAGACACAACTATAGCTGCAGGGTACTCTCATTCAGACACAACATCATGTACATGAGACTCGCTTTCAGATGCAGCAGGCTGAGATAGAAACACTTCAAGAGACTGACCGTAGGCATCAAGCATAGATGGTAGAGACTCTCCGTGTGATGAGAGACATGAGGCGAGAGATGAGCGACATGCAGACCGAGTTGCTAGCACTGCGAGGACAGCGGGGAGCTAGACAGCCAGCACCAGATGCTAAGATTCCGGAGCACCAAGATGCTTCAGGGGATGCGGACAATCATGTCTAGTGGTTTATGCCATTTCGTCTTGCTAGGTCATTGTACAGGCATGTTAAGTATTAGGGGTTTTCCCTGCTAGCATAGCCTTAGATCTTTTGTATTGTATTTTGTGTAATCAGACAACTATTTCATGTAAAATTTTCAAAGTTATGAATGAAATAGATGTGTTATGTCATACTATATACCTCTCTTGTGTTGTTATCTTATCTATACATTATTATATTCTATCATAATTATGACCTCACGTTTTGTCTCTTATGTTATAGACGAATCATTGCACCTACGATAAGACACGGACAAAATACCCCTGCTAACAACACCAACCCAAACAACATGACTCCAGAATCCATCTAAGAAATGATTGACCAGGCTCTTCTGCAAAACTCCACCAATGGAGATGGAAGCCACAGTTCACACAGGGATAACCGAAGGAATGTGCAAACTGCGCGCCCTTGTTTTTACGCTGACTTCATGAAGTGTCAACCTTTGAACTTTAAGGGGACTAAAGGCGTGGTCGGTTTGACTCAGTGGATTGAGAAGATATAGTTAGTTTTCAATATCAGTGGTTGTGCTATTGAGAATCAGGTAAAGTTTTTCCACCTGCACTCTGTTAGGTGCTGCTTTAACTTGGTGGAATGGTCAGATAAGAACCTTAGGTCCTGAGGCATATGCAATGACTTGGGAAGTACTCAAGAAAAAGATGACGGACAAGTATTGTCCGCAGGGTGAAATCAAGAAATTAGAAATCGAGTTGTGGAACCTAAAGGTCAAGGGGAACGATGTTCCAGCATACACTGAACGTTTCCAAGAGCTAACCCTGATATGTACCAAGTTTGTTGCCAACGAAACCGAGAAGGTTGACAAGTACATCAGTGGACTTCCTGACAACATTTATGGGAACGTCAAATCTGCTTATGGGGATGTCCATCTGCCTGACAAAGACGTGGATGGACTATGTTGAGTTGGCTAACGACTTGATTGGATCAGAAACTCTGCACTTTGCAGAAAGGCAGATAGTCTGACAAACAAAAAGGAAGGTGTATGATTCTCAGAAACAACCAATGGTCACCAAAACAACCACTTCAAGAGGGCAGGAATGTCGTCAAGGTGTACAATATGGTTGACATGGCGAAAAAAGATGCCGTGTGGGGGATCTTTGCCCAAGGTGCCACCAAAGTTCCATTTTCAACACAATGGCACGTCGCACCCAGAAGTGCCACAAGTGCAACAAGGTAGGGCACTTTGCCTGCGATTGCAGGAGTACTGGTAACACAAATGTTGCTAATACTCAGAAGGGCAATGGGGCAGCTCCCAAAGGGAATGGTTGTTTTGAGTGTGGAGCACCAGGGCATTTCAAGAGAGATTGTCCTAAGTTGAAGAATAAGGATGGAGGAAATGGGAATGCACAAGGCTGGGTGTATGCAGTTGGGAATGCAGAGAAGAGAGGGAATGCATCGGGAAACCCGGACTCCAATGTCGTCACGGGTACGTTCCTCTTAAACAACCACTATGCATCTATCTTATTCGACACTGGTGCCGATAGAAGCTTTATATCCACTGCATTTAGTTCCCTGATTAACATCGCCCCAACTCCATTAGAAAATAGTTATGATGTCGAATTAGCTGATGGGAAAATAGTCGGGATAGACACTATTATACGAGGTTGTACTTTAAATTTCTTAGACCATCCGTTCAACATAGATCTAATGCCCGTAGAACTGGGTAGTTTCGACGTCATTATCGGTATGGACTGGTTAAGAAGATGTCACGCCATGATCGTGTATGATGAGAAACTTGTTCGAGTTCCTTATGGGAATGAAACTTTGACTTTTTATGGCAACGAAAGTAGCAACGGGAGAGAATCTCGATTGACAATTATCTCATGTTCAAAAGCTCAAGAGTACATGACGAAGGGATGCCAGGTCTTTTTGGCACAGATATCTGCCAAGAAAGAGGAGGACAAATCGGAAGGAAAGAAACTTAAAGACGTACCTATCGTTAGAGATTTTCCTGAAGTGTTTCCTGAGGACTTTCCAGGTCTTCCTCTGACTCTACCAGTGGAATTTTAGATCGATCTGATTCCAGGAGCCGCTCCCGTAGCTCGAGCACCATATCGATTGGCTTCGTCTGAAATGAAAGAATTATCGGAACAACTGCAAGAGCTTTCCAACAAAGGATTCATAGGACCGAGTTCCTCACCCTGGGGAGCCCCGGTCTTGTTCGTCAAAAAGAAGGATGGGTCATTCAGGATGTGCATCGACTACCGTGAGTTGAATAAGCTGACAGTGAAGAATCATTATCCACTCCCGAGGATCGATGATTTATTTGATCAACTCCAAGGATCTAGTATTTATTCAAAGATAGATCTGAGATCGGGTTATCACCAGCTTAGAGTATGAGAGCAAGACATTCCAAAGACGACATTTCGAACTCGGTATGGACATTACGAGTTTTGGGTCATGCCATTCGGACTGACAAACGCACCTGCGGTATTCATGGACCTCATGAACCGAGTGTGCAAGCCTTACTTGGATAAGTTTGTAATTGTATTCATTGATGACATACTTATTTATTCAAAGGACGAGAAGGAACACGAAGAACATCTTAAGGCAATTTTAGAATTGGTTAAGAAAGAGAAGTTGTATGCTAAGTTTTCAAAATGTGAATTTTGGATTCCGAAGGTACACTTCCTTGGTCACGTCATTGATAGCAGAGGTATTCATGTGGATCCAGCCAAGATAAAATCTATCAAAGATTGGGCATCTCCTAAGATACCAACAGAGATCCGCTAGTTTTTAGGTCTTGCTGGGTACTATCGAAGGTTCATCGAGGGATTTTTGAAGATTGCTAAACCAATGACAAAGCTTACACAAAAAGGAATCAAATTTGATTGGGGTGAAAAGGAAGAGAACGCTTTTCAGTTAATAAAGCAGAAGTTGTGCAGTGCGCTAATTCTGGCTTTACCTGAAGGAATCAAAGACTTTGTGGTCTACTGTGATGCGTCACACAAGGGTTTAGGAGCTGTATTGATGTAGAGAGAGAAGGTGATTGCCTATGCTTCTCGACAACTAAAGGTTCACGAGAAGAACTACACCACTTATGATTTAGAACTTGGATCGGTGATATTTGCTCTAAAGATATGGAGACACTATCTATATGGAACCAGATGCACCGTGTTCACCGACCATAAAAGCCTACAACACATTCTTGATCAAAAGGAGCTTAACATGAGGCAACGCCGTTGGATTGAATTGCTAAGTAACTACGATTGTGACATTCGTTATCATCCAGGGAAGGCAAACATAGTAGCCGATGCATTGAGCCGTAAGGAATAAATTATGCCATTACGGGTTTGAGCCTTGGTTATGACTATTGGTTTGGATCTTCCTAAATGAATATTAGAAGGTCAGATCAAAGCCCAAAGACTAGAGAATCTTGGGAATGAAGATGTAGGCGATATGATCAGAAAGGACATACCCAAGGAAAGGTTGGAACCACGCGCCGAGGGAACTTTATGTTTACACGGCAGGAGTTGGTTACCTTGCTATGAAGACTTAAGATCCGTGATTATGCATGAATCCCACAAGTCAAAATACTCTATCCATCCAGGTTTCGAAAAGAGATACCAAGATGTGAAGAAACTATATTGGTGGCCCAATATGAAGGCTAACATTGCCATATATGTTAGTAAGTACTTGACATGTGCGAGGGTCAAGGCCAAACACCAAAAGCCATCAGGACTGTTAGTACAACCAGCAATACTCGAGTGGAAGTGGGATAATATCATGATGGATTTTATCACCAAGCTTCCTAAGTTGTCACAAGGTTTTGACACCATCTGGGTGATTGTGGATCGATTTACGAAATCTACTTACTTCTTGCCAATAAGGGAGAATGATCCATTAGACAAGTTGGCAAGGTTGTACCTGAACATGATAGTAGCAAGACCATGGGATACCTGCTTCGATTATCTGTGATCATGATGGGAGATTCACATTTAATTTTTGGAAATCATTTTAGAAAGCTTTGGTTACAGATGTAAGTATGAGCACTGCATATCATCCAAAAACCGACGGCCAGAGCGAGAGAACTATCCAAACTCTCGAAGACATGCCACGTGCTTACGCGATCGATTTGGGCAAAGGATGGGTTAAGCATTTGCCACTAGCCGAGTTTTCATATAACAACAGTTATCACGCTAGCATAAAGGCCGCACCTTATGAGGCACTTTATGGCCGAAAATGTCGATCACCTGTGTGCTGGGCCGAAGTTGGAGAAGCTCAACTGACTGGTCCTGAATTGATCCAAGAAACAACAGAAAAGATCGTCTTGATCAAGTAGAGGATGCAAGCTGCTCAGGATCGATAAAAAAGCTACGCTGATCGGAAGTGAAAGCCGATGGAGTTCGAAGTTGGGGATAGGTTTATGCTCAAGGTCTCACCTTGGAAAGGGGTTGTACGTTTCGGTAAGCGGGGTAAGATGAACCCAAGATATGTCGGACCTTTCAAGGTGTTAGCCAAAGTTGGGAAAGTTGCCTACAGGCTGGAACTTCCCTAAGAGTTGAGCAGAGTTCATCATACTTTCCATGTGTCAAATCTGAAGAAATGTTACGCTGACGAACCATTAGTCATGCCGTTAGAAGGAATTCATGTTGACGATAAGCTCCAGTTTGTGGAAGAGCCAGTTGAAATCATGAAATGGGAGATCAAACGATTGAAGTGAAGCCGAATACCATACATAACTTTTCACAAACCAGGCTTCGTCATCCTCTACAAGGTCTTAAGCTTTGAGGAAAAAGCTCTTTTAACGGGTGGAGACTGTGACATTTCTCAATTTTAGGTCATTTTACGACTCCTATTATTCGTCACTATTTATTTTGTCTGATACGCGTTTACTTTTAAATTAACTTTTAAGCTAAATCGCGTAGACTAGAAATAATCATCTAATGTAAACGATCATCAAATAAATTAAGGTTTACATCAACCAAGGGATATATAATTATTAAGAAGATAATTATTAACTTTGCGTATTTTATTTTTATTGGTCACGTAAAAGGGTTACGTTTCGCAATAAAATACATTTAGACACACCTCGAAAATACCTAGACTCACCTAGACTCAAGCAAATACCCACTTATAAACCTTAAATAGAAAAATTAAATCAATGCTTGTGTTACAACCCACTATAGCCGAATATTAGGACCAAATCACCTAGAAATCCTTAAGGATCTTGCTAAGTACTAGTACAAACCTCCTTTAATTAATGTTAGTCCTTAATGTTTCCAAGTTAAGATGTTATACATTGGATGACAACCTTTTCTTGCCCTTTGCCTTTGGATACCGATGGCTACAAGTAAAACAACATACAAATCACCAAAAATCTTCCTAGTATCTCTTAAAGTACTTGTACATCTTATGTTTAATTAGGATATGTACTTTTGGTCTCTAATTAGCTAAATACCTAATGGTTAATAACCATTTTGTTCTTGTTTTCCTTTGGATGCCACGGCTAAACATCACACACACACAAAATCCTTAAGATTTGCATATCTTAGCAAATCTTGTACATCCTAGAGGCAATTAAGAATGTTACTTGTGTGGTTTAAGAAAACTATGTCTAATGAACTAGAAACCACAAAAACCACTAGGGCTTGGATTGGTTTTGGTTTGTTTTGGACTAAGGAAGAGTAACTAGAAACCTTGTCTATAAATACTTACACACTCTTGCCATTTTACACTCTTACAAAACACAAACACTTAAACATATACACACTCTTGGCATCGGATCTTAAACCGCAAACAAACACACCCAATTGCCATGTTCGAACCCACAACACATGCTAGGGTTTATACAAGGAGTGCACAAGGGGGTATACAAGCTAAGGGTTAGCGTATTACACGACTATTTCTTGAACCAAGAGCTATAGGACCTTTGTAAGTCCCTCACGGCTCTATACATTTCATAGTTTAATTCTCTTTTGATTTCTAGTCTTATGTCGCGATACATATATGGTATACGTGCCTATATATGCGTGTGTTACATTTGTGTGGTGCAAGAACTCATTTAAAACGCATGAACTAAGATGGTAAATGACCAACTAGGGCGTAAATGCCTCGTTTATATGAAAACTTGGTCTTTGACATGAACAACGTACATTATACACAAAATAATAAGAAATCTATACGTAAACTTTTATTGTAAACATGACACTAAGGCTTGGGAACGTATACACGCCACATCTAAACGCTTGCAAGAAAAATGCGATGAATAAATATGTTAAACGCACGACATATAGTTACTAGGGCAAATTGTTTTGAAACATACATGTTGCTAGAAGGGTGATGGGCCATAATGGGCTTTGCATGATCCAAACGAGCTCACAGGTTGGGCCCAACCGGCCCAACAGTCCAATGGTGGACCATAGCTTATTTTTAAGCTTATCCAAGCTTATTGGTTGGACTGGGAAACTTAGTAACTTATAAGAAGACAAGCATGCATAAATTAAACTTCTATTGGGCCTTGCGAGCCCAATAGCCACGAACTAGACGAAATGGGCTCAATAAGCCAAGCCAATGGGCCCACAACTTATTCATAAGCTCTACAAGCTTATTATTAATCCAACGGGCATATTGAAACTAATATAGGCCCTTAGTATGTTTAGAAACCAAACTAATCCTTAAATGGGTTCGTTAGCCCATTAACGTGAACCCACAAGACCCATAAGCCACAAATAAGCTTAGACTGCTTATTTGTGAGCTTAAACAACTTATGAGTCTTATTATAAATTTAGGAGGATTATTGGACCCTAAAGAATCAAGCCCAAACCTTTAAAACTCTTATCGGGCTTGTATCAGGCCCAATAAGCCCCTTTTATGAGCTTAACTGCTTATTGGATAAGACCCACATATAAGACAACTTAAAATAGACCCTAATAAGCTTAATAAGATAAGAAAATGAGTTGGTCCAAATAAGGAAATGCTTAATGGACTTTTGCAAGTTTTCGGGTTAAGGTTATTGGGCTAACGAACCCAATAAGCCAAAATAAGCTCATCTAAGCTTATTTATAAGCCCAACAGCTAAAATAGCTTAATTGAGCTTAACCAAAGTCCTTGTCACTTTTGAAAACCCTTTTGAACTCTTAGAAGCTTAATTCAAGTTGATGTTGTGCTGAAAAGCCCAATAAGCTCAAATAAGCTCATCCCAGCTTATTTATAAGAAGTCTCAGTTTCTATGGCTTATTTGAAAGTAATAAAACCAACTACCACTTGTTAGAACTTAATCATGCTTAAAATATGATTTTTACGAATTAAGGGACTAAATATGTAAACTTTGAAAGTTGAGGGTTAAAACTGTCAAAGCTGTTTTCCTATAAAGTCTAGGGGCTGTTTTGACATTTTTGAAACTTAAGGGCTATTTGGAAAATGTAAGGACCTAAAGTGTAATTTGTGTAAAGTTGAAGGACTAAAAGTGAAAATGTGGAAACATAAAGGTTTTAAAATATAAAATAGTATATATTTTATAAACCTAGGGGCTGTTTTGTAATTATGGAAAACCTAAGGGTTATTTTATAAACAAAAGTGAATTTAATAAACACTTAACATATCGGGCGAATGATATTCGGATAATGTACCGGTTAACCTACGATTTAATAAATACGAATATTTATTAATTACTTTTGTACGTAAACAAGATCATGTAAAATCGTATACTTTCCCAAGAGCCATCAATTGAATACAAATTCAATAAACATTTGTACCACCACACAAGTGATAACAGTATATATAAACTAGAAATTTATTATAGTTTATACATTGAGTCTTTAGCCTAAATTATAGACTAAGACTGACCGTATTTACTTAGGTATTTGACGGTGTGATTCATTTGCTATACTTGGATATATTACCATTTTCAGAGGACTATTTACTGAGGTGAGTTCGTAACCTCATGTTTTATAATTATTTAAATGATTTACATCGTTGGGGTGAGAACATGCGTTGTTTTACAAATTGGACCCAAGTGTACATTTATACTATGATTACGTGTTTGCCTAAGTAGCGATAACCCAATGAGCCCTTTTATCATGAACTGTCAATTGCTAGATTGCGAGCGCGAATGTTATAAATAGATCTATTTGGGATTGACATCCTTGTTTGGGTGAGTAGCGCTCACTGTGCCGGGTTGCCGGACAACAAACGTATACCATGTCGGATTTGGGATGTTGCGGGTTAGAACATCATTCACGGGCATTTATTGGCAATTTATTGTATTCATATATGTCGAGCTTCAGTGTCATGAGCTTAGGAAAACGTAATTACTTTCTATGATGTTTGCATCTGTTGCTTAATCATACACTTGGAAATCTTGCGGTCCTACTATTGATTTACATAAACCTATGAATTCACCAACTTTATGTTGATATTTTAAGCATGTTTTCTCGGGTCAATAAGGCACGAGGTGCTCAGATACATTCACTCTTTGGAAAGAGTCATTACTAAAGATTTGGGCGTACTACATTTTGGGAACATTTGTTATAAACCGAAATCTTTACTTATATTGTCGAACAATTTAAAGCCATGAGCTTATGTAATGAACAAGCATTTTGTTAATCCAATGTATCTTTTTAAAACGACACGTTTAGTGGTCGTTCTCATATCTTGTGCTATTGATATATGAAGTAACGCCCTCGGATATTCAACATATCGCTGCTACCTAGATTTGGGGGTGTTACAATATGGACGTATAGGTAACTGCAGACGATGCGTTGTCTGATGACATGGCTAATCTGTAACCATAATTTAAACTTGTATAAGTATATTATATAAGACCAGCAATAATATACGTAATG
Organism: Tanacetum coccineum; assembly: GCA_026074375.1. Taxonomy (NCBI): domain Eukaryota; kingdom Viridiplantae; phylum Streptophyta; class Magnoliopsida; order Asterales; family Asteraceae; genus Tanacetum; species Tanacetum coccineum. The sequence goes on from BQNB010032003.1 coordinate 15,450, forward strand.
TAATATTAACACGTATATAACCTATGTAAGCACTTAGTATAATCAACTAATGCTAAAATGATGCATGACATGCAAGCATGTATACTAGATGCAAACCAGATGCAACACTACCCGTTTGCATGTATGTCCCTTTGAAAAACTTTTGAATGACGCAATGTTTAAAAAAAGGTTATAGACCAAGTAAAAAAATTTGACCTGGTTATCTATAACCTTGGCTCTAGATACCAATCTGTAACACCCCCAGAATGGGTCGCAGTGGAATATGATGTTCCGGGGGCATTACTTTATAGATCAATAGCACAAGATATGAAAACAACCTCTAAAAGAGTCGTTTAAAAACTGGTACATTAGATTTCATAAATGGTTTGTTACAAAAGGCCACAGGCTTAACTTGTTCAACTTGAAAATGTAATGATTTCACAACATAACAATATCCTAAAATGTAATGCACGTAAATCTTTATAGCGATATGACTTCAAAAGACGACCATCCAATGTACCCATGACTTGCACCTTATTGACCTGAGAAAATGATTGGTAGTTTTATACACTATAAAATATACGATATAATACCACAAGAGCAATTAAGAAAATTCCCTAAGGAAAATTCACTCTTAAAA
>BQNB010032003.1:16558-53514 GCA_026074375.1 Tanacetum coccineum
AGAAAACTATTTTTAACTATTTTTAAAATTAAAATCCTATTTTTAAACTTAAAATTAAAAGCTCAAAAATGAAAATTAAAATCTAAAAAGTGTAAAAATGATTTTACTGGATGTAAACCTAAAATTAATTTTTATAAAACTAAAAACTATTTTTTTGAATTTTTATAAAACTTGTTTCTATTTTTTTATGAATTTTTGAAATTAAAATCTTAAGAAAAATGATTAAAAATAAAATACTTAATGAAAAATTACCAAAAATTCAGGGAAAATCTATAACCTTACAAGGATCAAAGGAAAAATAAGTAATCTTACCCAGCTTATCAAATAAGCTGAGAAGATGGCTTATTAGGCTACGGCTTATAAAAAAAAGAAGTAAATTAAAATGTGTATAAGTATTAAATGTGGGGAAAGGATACTGGATGAGCTATTGAAGCAAATGGTTAACACGTTGGGTCTTTGAGGGAGAGGTCGTGGGTTCGAGGCAGGCAAACCCCTTTTTTGCTATTTTTTATTTATTTTCACTTTTTGCAAAAACTAAAAGTTAGAACTTATAAAGGACTTAATTTTAAGCACTTTTAATAAATGAAGCATAAGCTCAAACTCAAAAACAAGCTCAGATACAGCTTATGAAGTTCTGCCTTCAGTAAGAAGGCTTTTGAGCTAATTTTTTAGCTTATTTGGACTAAAAGCTTTGCACAAGCTTTAATATAAGCTCAAATTCAAAAATAAAAGAAGTTCTGGATAGCTTATGATGAGTATAAGCTAATCCAAACAAGCTACTTTGTAACATCCGAGAATTTTCGAAATTTTGAATGACGATTTCAATCTTTGACTTTTAGGGTCTGGCTTGACTTATAAGAACGACCATCTAAAGCACGTTTTCATTATTCGGACTCTAAAGCAATTTGATGTAAAACGACATTCCTGACAACTTTTTAGTTTTGACCGAGACCCGAAAACAGTCAGAAGGTGACTGAAATGCCCTCGCAAGATTTTAGAATCAAGAACGAGTACCGGCACAAAAATAATTAAATTACATTTAATTATCACGTTTTATTAAATAAGAATATTTAATAAATTATTTAACATTTTATTCAGTGACGTTTGTTGAAGACGCAAATATTCGAGTAAAATGATCATTTTACGGACAAGTTTATCGGAAATAATCAAAATAAATAATAAACGTTTTAAATAATTTTTATAGAACGTTTACGGAAATTAGTCGAATGAATACTCATTTTTATCAGAAAAATGATTTAGAAAACAATGGCGCAAGTTTCGTGCGTTGAATCGTCCGATAAGTGGCTCAAATGAGTCCCGAACCGATAGTTATCAAAAACTATATAAAAAGTTACACAATAAACCCTCAACTATTAAACATATTACATTTAGTTTAAAAGTTTTATATTCACACAGTGGTTTTAACTTCTAGTATATATATAAATGATATAAAAATTTATATCATTTCCATCTCTTATAAACACACACATGCCCACACTCTCTCCCTCCCCTCCCATGTCCGGCCAGCCGCCGGCCACCATCTCCGGCCGCCGGAATAATTTTTCGGCGAGTTTTCCGGCCAACACCAAAGATACTCCTCTACACCGGATCTAACCGATCCACTATACCACGCGCCTCCACCGCCATTTTTCACCACAACCGCCACACACCACCTCACTGCCAACACCACTGCCAACACCACCGCCGACACCACACCGCCATCATCATCATTATCAAAACCCCACCACGATTATCAACTCATCACCACCATCCCACCACCCACGCCACCACCGCAGCCACCATAAGGGTGCGTTCGGTGTTGTTTTTGGCCCAAGAGGGGTGCGTGTGGGTTGGGTTTGGCACCAAGAGGGTGCGTATGGTTCGTTGCACCAGCAAGGGTACGTTTGTCTATATGATAAAATGGCCACAAGGGCGTTAGGGACACGATGGTGGGTTCGGGTTGAGCTTAACAGCCGAGGGTTGCGTTTGGTTTGCGTCTGGTTTGTAAAATGAGCACCAAGGGTGCGTCGGGTTTGAGGGTAGCAGCAAGGGGGCTGCGTTCGGTTTTTAAATAAACCATAAGGGTGCGTTTGGGTTGTATGGTAAGCACCATGGGGTGCGTTTGGCTGTTCGGGTCAGCCTAGGGGGGATGCGTTTGGTTGGTGTATGTACAGCGAAAAGGGTGCGTTTAGTTTAGTATAGATTGAAATAGGGTGCGTTGGTTTGGTTGTTCGCCGCAAGGGTGCGTTTGTTTTGGGTGGCAGCCACCCGACGAGGGTGCGTTTGGCTGTAACAGCCCACATAGGGCGTGTTTGGCTTGATATAAACAGTTAAGGGGCGTTTGGTTGATTAGTTAAGGGCTGTTTGGCTGTGACAACCAATGAAGGGTGGCTTTTTGGTTATGCGTACAGCACCAAGGAGTGTTTGTTTATGTGGTTAACACCACATAAGGGTGCGTTTGGCTGTGTAAATCAGCCAAAGGGTGCGTTTGGCTGTCAAACAGCCGGGGGGTTTGTTTGGTTTGATAATCAGACACAAAAGGGTGCGTTTATTTTGCACCATAAATATATTAATTGTTTCATATATTATCAATTGGTTATATGTGATGAAAATCTAATGAAACTTGCGACGTCTAAGTAAAATGTGATATTAATATTTTAAACGGGATTGATAATAATGTATAAGCGATACTAGATATAGTTTAGACGAGTTTTGAGCTAAAAACGGACTTTGGCGCGTTTTTATAACGGATAATTGTGAGCAGAAAACGGAACATGAGATTCGAGATTCGAGTCTTTGAAAAGTCAGACTTTGGTTTACAAAATATAACAAATTATATTTTGACGGACGTTTTGATATAAAACGGGACTTTTAACTCCCAATAACGAAGAAACTGGAACGAAATCGAAATATACACTTTAGTAGAAAAATAGGTTATTTTTAATATATATTAAAAATGGCAGATTTATTAATTAAACGATTTGAGCACTTTCGAGTTCCGTTTCGCCTTACCGGCGAAACACGAAAGTTGTCGTAATGACATTTATACTTTGCCGTGAGGATTGTCCATTTTAAAATTAAGACATAGCTGCTCAAAACTAAAGTCTGTTGAACTATTATTCCACTTAATTATATTAAGATCATTATTCGGCTCAAGAAACGGAAGTCTAAAATAGTAACTACTTTAAATATTAAGAGATAAGTATATATTTGGACGGAAATAGTATATATACATAAAATATACTAAGGGTTAAGGTTTAAAGACGCGCAAGTGGATTTCTCATCACATGTATATATGTATGTATACATATAAAAATATGTATGATTTCGTCGTTACGATGTACGCATCGTTGATCGTATTTAATACGTGTATTATAATAGAACGACATAATTATTTGCCGTGGCCGAGATCGTTGCAGATTCGGTGTGAATTATTTGGATTAATTTGATCGTGGTCTTTGATCAAGGGGATTTTATAGCTCCCCCTGTTTTTACTCTTTTACTAAATTTGGGGTGAGAACATGCTTGTTTTGCAAATGCATTTACATGGTTGATTACAAATTTAGGTTTACAAACTTATATTTGCATAGCTTCGCTATAGATACATTAATGACTTCATTTTGGTCACAATACATATATGTCTAAATCATTTTGAAATAGATTACGGATTAGCTTAGGTCCGGATTGAACAGAATAACAACAAAATTACTGCTCGGGGTTTCATGGAGGGACACCGGTTAACTGTAGAACATATTTATACATTACTGGCCCGGGTGGTTTCTTGGATGGGACCACCGGAAAACGGAGAGTAAACATATTTTAAATCACATACATGAGCCCGGTATTCTTGGAGGGGACACCCTGTGATGGGTACATACAAGTCTACGACGATACACAACCAACGTCATGAACTGTAAAAATCACTTGGAGGTGACGCGCGAAAGTTTATGAAATAGATCTATTCGGTGTGGATCCCGTTCGGGTGATAAGCTAACCGCGTGTAAACGAACGTTATAGGCGAGAGTCCACGCGAAATGATTATAAAAAAAATCTATTCGAGTTTTGACAACCCCCCGATTCGTGGTGACTAGCTAACACTGTGGAACGAACGATATACATGTCGAACACGGATGGAACTACAGGGCCCCCCAACAAATACAATACTTGAAAACATTTCGGTGACATTATATTGGTCATGGCATTCTTTAATAAAATCTTTTGGAAAGATTGGTACTTTTGGTGCAATAAATTAGTCATGCCTTCTTTATAAATCTTTTGGATAAGATTGGTACTTATGGTGACATAACATGTGCTTAGCATTTCTTTATAATCTTTTGGGAATTTTTACATTAGTACGTAGTTGATGAAACAGTGACAAAATAAATACATTGAAACTTACATTCATATTTAAACTAATCTATGAACTCACCAACTTTAATGTTGACACTTTTAAGCATGTTTTTCTCAGGTGAATTAGATGCTTGGATTATTTGATGTGCATTGGAGTCTTTACATTCAAGTTTTTCATGGTGATGCAATTATGGGACAACTATTATTTTGATTTCAGAAAATCAACGAGAAAATCAACGAGATTGTTTTACAAACGACACATTTAGAGGTCGTTCTCTAGTACCTAGCGTTGTGTATTATGAAGTAGCACCCCATGTGGTATTCCGCTGCGTTGTTATATTTTTGGGGGTGTTACATACTTAACTAGAAATTACTTAAAGCTAATTGAAACTGAAGATCAATTAGGCAAACTCAGGCACTAGTCAAAAGGCTTAAAAATCTAATAAGCTAAAAAGGTTAAATAAGCTATAAGATAATCTAAGCTTTTGAAAACTAAGCTACCTACATATAAGCAATGAAAACAAATCATAAAATTAAGTACTATAAGCTAAAATTCCTAATTAAGAAGCTAAAATCTAGACACTACTGTTTTTGGATTTTTTTAGGTTTTTAAGATAACTTTAAAGCTAAATACAAACTATAATTAAGCTAGAAATTGGTAAACTAGTTCTAATCTATATTAAGCTACTAGAAAACTTTAATCTTACTGAATTAATAAACCTAAATCCTACTTAAGCTTCTAAAAAGATATAAAAAGACAGTTGTTCCTATCTGTTGTCGGCTATGCTGATGCAAGTCAATGCACAAAACACCTAAACCTATGATGCAGGTTACCAAAAGGTAAACCTGCACTTATACACTCTACATTAGTATGGTAAGACTCAAAAACAAAATCAATAACCAAGCCTTAAGTAGCTTGGTTCAAATTTTCACAAGTGAAATCAAATGGAAAATTACCCTGGTGCTGAAACAGATTCATTAAGCCATAACTTTCTTAAAAATGAAACTAACTTCTGAAATTTCTTTTTCTATTGGTTATAAGAGAAATTTAAGCTGACTTAAATAACTTGCACAAAAACCTTTGACTTTTTGAGGTCAAAACAGCTAATGCCAAACACTCCTTAATGCTTGACAGATTTCATTTAAACTTAAGAATTTGAAATCTATTTAACTAAACCTTAATACCATAATTATTAACAGCTTTATAACTACCTTAATTAAACATGATCTAACAACTAGAATTAAAGCTAAAATTACAGATTAAAGACAATGCCAACCTAATTTTTAGGGATTTTTAAGTTTTTAAGACAGATTATGAAAACCAAGATCTCAACTTATAAGCTTAAAAACAGATTAATAATAATAACTTAATAAGCAAGATTAAACACAATAAGCTCAAATAGCAACTAAAATAGCTAATAAGCAAGATCTAACTAACTATAAACTATTATAAAGCTAAATATTGAAAAACAAGGAAAGTAAAGAAAACTTACTTGAAGCATTTAGCTAAGCAAAGCCTAATTGCTCAAATGAGCTTAACACAACTCTAGCTTATCCTTAGATAAGCTAGTAGAAGAGTCCATGTGAGCTCTTCCAATGATAAGCTCCCCATCATAGCGTTATAAGTCCAAATATCAAAAGTAATTAGCTGATTTTAAAGTTTAAAGTAGATTAAAACCTTTATAAGCTCAAATCCAAGCTTATAGACTTGGATGAGCTAAAATGAGCTTATGAATCTTTAACATAAGAATAGAAGCTAAAAAGAGAAGAAAACTTTTTCATTAACTAAATTTGATTACATTAAGTGAAATTTGGGTACAATACTTGAAAACGGAAATGGACAATTACATTAAGCTAAATTAAGCTAAAATTCACTAAATTATCTAAAACTAGACTAGGAAAAGAAGAATTATATGTGTGTGAAGGTGCGTGCTCTATTTATAGGCCTTCTCTGAAGCTTCTAGGCTCTAACTTGCTTCCCACGTTCCTTTTGATCTTGCCCATACAATTACACAATGATTGGAGAGTAATTGATGGCCGTTGGATCACTAACTATCTCACACGGATTGCTAACGTGGCAATCCGTGATTGAGACGTTTGTGCTAGTTACGTGAGTGCCTCAAGAGTAAAATCAAGCATCCCTTTGTGCTTTCCCCTCTTCCACGTGGCCTTCTAGCTATCTTGACCAATTAGAAGCCTTGATATGACAATTTTAACCCTGCCATCTTGTAAACGAGCCTCTGAATTGTCCATTTTGACCTTTGATTGAGATTTGCCCCTTGATTTGACTGCTTGGTGAAATGGGGAAGAGCAATGAAAAATAGTATCCTATTTTGGCGCTCTTTTATAAACTAAAACGGGTAATCTTTTTAAATCTTTAGGGGTAATGGCAAAAATGTAGTCCTTGTGTTTTGGTTTATAAAGTGTACGGAAAAAAGGACTTTGGAAAAATGGCAACATTGGTCCCTTGTGGATATATAAAAAGGGTAAATGGGCTAAGGGTAATGGGCTTTTGGATCCGGGTAGAGTATTTAAGGGTTTAAGGCCCATTTAAGGGTTAGGGACCATTTATGTAACTTTTGGAAAGTTTAGTGACTTAAATGGTAATTGTGGGTTTTTGTCTTTTTATGGTTGACTTTTGTTGACTAAGAATTGACTAAGAGTTGACCACAGCTTTGACTTTTTGACTTTTCCTGCTTTTGGCTTTGCATCTCTGGCTTCTTTTGTGCTCTTCCGTTCCTCGCATCCGTGTTTGCCCGTTTTTGACGGTTTTCTTGTGATTTTTGATATATCCGTACCTGCACACACAAAACACAAAAACAAGTATATTTTTGCTATTTTTAGTATACTTGTGGTCATTTAGGGTCATTTTTGGTGTTAACGGATATGTGTATTTTACACTTATTAGAAAACAAGTTTAAACTGTCAACAATAATGTTGGTGAATTTATAAGTTTATAAATTAAATGAAGCGGATAGCAAGATTTCCCTGTAATAAAGCAACGAATACAATATCACAAAAATGTATTACGATATGCACTAAGCTCATGACACTGAAGCTAAACAATGTATGTATATCAAATACATATAAATGATGATGCCCAATGTAGATGTTCAACCCGTAAGTAATAATGCCCGAACGGGGATGTTAATTCCCAAATAGATCTATTCATAACATTCGCGCTTACAATCCAGTAATTAACAGTTCATGATGATGGGCATAGTAGGTTATAGCTACTTAGGCAAACTCGTAATATTTGAATTAAAATGTGCTTGCATCCATTTTGTAAAACAAACATGATCTCATCCTCGAGATTTGATAAATGATTTAAATGTGTAAAATGGGGACTATAAACTCACCTTAGGTGAATGAAGGTATGATATAGCAAATGAGTGACTCATCACTTGATAGTCTGAATGCAACCTAATTAACGTAGGTCGTATGAGTACTAAGTACTTTGAATATCTAATACTACATATAATTCTATATAGTTTCGTCACCACCTAAATGTATTTGAGAAAATAATATTTATATAAATATCGCTTTAGTAAAAAAAACACCATATCTTCCTCGTTTTAAACCCGTTTTGCATGTTATTTATATCAATGGCTTCGTTTTTGAATGTTCTATTCAAATATCATATTTGTAATATTATTGTTACTGATGAATAGATAGACCAGAAAAATATATATATCATTATATAACAACTACTTTTATATATAAATTGTATATACTATACTCAAAATGACTGTAACTTATTTCTTTTAAACACCGATTATAGTGTTCCTTTATGTCCATGATCATAATTAATATTCTATCAATTAATATCGTCCAATAACACTGTATGTTTCTGTAAAAATAATGGTTTTTATAAAATTACTTTTATAAAGTTACTTTTGCTTATTTTAATCCATAAACAAGAAAAAGTCATAACTAATTCATTATCCATTGGATTTTCAAGTTTTTTTTTTATTATTTTGAAATCCTTATAACATCCACTTTTACAAAAAAAATATAAAATAATTTACTCAGATTCGAATTTATATATTTTTATAACTTTCTTTTTATAAAAATACTTTTATAAACGTATATCTTGTGAAATTTATATCTCCTTCGTTATTTATCCGTTTCGCGAGTTCTTTATAGATTTGGAAAGCACATAATATGTACTGTTACAAAAAAAAGGTCAAAATATTTATAACTGTTTCCAATTCGTACAGTTTTTATAAACTTTGTTTGATAAAAACACTTTTATATGTATATCTCGTAAAATTCATATCTCCTTCGTTATTTATCCGTTTCGCGAGTTCTTTATAGATTTGGAAAGCCTACAATATGTACTATTTTATAAAAACATAAAATCCTACTGTTAAGGTTCGAACTTAAACAAATTGTTTTGATCTTGATTATATCACTTTTATATAATTAGTCTTTCACTCTTTTTAATATTAACAACTTACTACAAGTCCTCCAATAGGTGTAATATACTAACATGTATATATTTAAAGTCCTCTAATACATAAGTTCATGAATTTGTCCAAAAATAAAAAGTCTTCACCTTTATTTATTTATAAACTATATACATAAACTTTTTAACAATTAATTTATAAACTAAATTTATAAATTAACCAACACTTATATAGAGTATGATCTTGAGCTTTACCATATTTTTAACATCATCTTGACACATGAAAACAAAAATTCAAACCATATATATAAGCTCATTTTATTTTATAAACTCATAAAATAATCCTAGATGGTGATTCAACTATATAACAATTATATACACTTGAAAAATAAAGAAATTGAAAGTATGAGTTTTATGATAACCTTGAGTGAATGAAAATGGTGATGAACACAATCTTTAACCTAAATCAAACCCCTTTTGTTTGATAACTATTCCAACCTTTAAAACTTCCTTGATATCACTTGCTCACCCAAATTAAATAACTAAACTTGAACTCATTGTTCTCTTTTTCTTGTGTAAGCTGCCGAACCAACAAGAAAAAGAAAGTAAGAGTTTTTTGCTTAAATTTTTTCTTTGTGAATTTGTTATTTACTTCACATTGGGGCTTATAGGCTAAATTATTGAAAGGTATCTTCCCAACTTTTGAAGCTATATTACAAAAGTAGTAAAATGGTCGAGTGAGTCTTTGTATTATCTAGAATATTAATCAATAAAAGGAGATGACTCTCCCAAGGTGTTGTCCACAATTCATGCATAAGCTAAAGTGTTATACATCAAAATGAATATGTAGTTGACCCATGCAATACAAAGATGTTGATGTATCTCCTTTTGTTTGTAGAGTGGCGGCAACATAAGACAAAAAGGAAAAAAAATGCATTTTTGTGTTTAGCTTTAGAATACTTAAGTATAAGTATAGGAAATAAGGTGGTGTTGATTTATTTGTAGGCATGCATGCACTTAAGTGCGTACGTAAGCGTTTTATGTAAATACAAAAAGTTATAAATTATTTTCGCAATAATGTTATAACACTTATTGAACGTAAACTTTTATTTGTTTGATGCCCGCTTACGTTGAATGTTGATTTTTAGTTTACGCGATTTAACTAATGCGATTTATATAAAAAGCAAACGCGTAAAAGCCTAAAAATAAATAATGGAATAATTGAAGTCATAAAATGACCTAAAAATGCGAAATGTTACAATAATTCTTCGGGTACGTCGGTTGTAGATACGGTAAGCTTTCTTCTTTGGTGCATATCCAATGAAAATGGCCTATGACGAAGTGCTTAAACACACATATTATATACCATCAGAAAACACTAAAAATGAACTAATAATAATGAAAATATGGATAAGTATATTGCAAATATGTTTGTATGTGTTATTATGTTTGCAGGTGATAAAGGATTTGAAAACAGAAATAGCAAAAACGTTGATTAACAAGGCTCGACTCGATCAATGTTGCTTATTAAATCAAAGTCAAGACGAAGCCCCACGTAAAGCCAAACCAAAGGCACTCCGTTGGAAGAGCACCCGAGATTACGAGTCGAAGAGTGCCTTCATCTCTTATTGGGCCAGCCCGACACCATTTATAAGGGGTCAGACCGACCCACACTTATTAAAAGCTCAAAGTTTAAACAACTTTACAAATCCAGCTTACACAAGTTCGGCCCAAGACATAAAGAATTGTAATATAAAGCTCGGCCCAGTTCAAAATGAAAAGAAAGATTGTTTGTGTTTACTCGGCCCAATTGAGTATATAAGAATATCATAGATATTTAATGATTCAGCTGTGCAAATGTGAGATGATCACACACCTCCTAAAATTAATTTAATAAAGCAAGTGTTTCTCTCCCACTCTCACGGCACTAACCATTTTTGGAAAATCCAAGACCAACACTGCGTCACCTAATATTCATTACTGGATAAAATGCAGCAAAATGTTGAAAAGGTTCAACACACGTTTTCACTTTAATCCCGAGCCATAATTTTATACATCATTAAGGCTATGTGTCATTCATTCATTGGAGGATCGGGCTGAAATTCGCTGGCATACTAGGTTGTTGATCCAAGGTAAAATTGAGCCAATGATTGGCGGTGTCTACTATTTCATGGAAATTTCCTCTATCCGCTCCCGCCACAAGTGATAAAGACTTATTCACAAATCTACCCCAAAGATTTTGGTGGTATATAAAAAAAGGAAAAAAATCAAATCTCCATCAGCTCATTCTTGGGGGTAGTTTTTTTTTTAGTTAGTAAAAATTTTTCTCCACTCAAATTTTAGCTATTATCTCCCTTGTATTCAACTTATAGTAGCTTATTTCCTTTGTGTAAGTTTCTGCATATTGTAAAATCTTTATCCAGCTTATAGTAAGATTTGTTTTCAGCTTATTTTTACCTTATTGTAAGTAGATCTTGAAGCTTATTATTGAAGATGGTTTTAGATATTACTTAAAGTGCTTATTATCCTTTTCTTCCCTTTATAGATTTTCAAAATAAGCTTTTCTTCTTAGCTTATTTTTGGCTTATTTGCCCTGCTTATTTAAATCTTATAAGGTACTCAAATAAGCTATATCATAGCTTATTCAAATAGATCTTGTAACTCTTTTATAAGCCACGTCAAATAAGCTTTTAAATAAGTTGTTAAGCTTAAGCTTATTTTCTTATAAGCTATTTTAGCTTATTGACCTCTTAGCTTATTTTCATAATCGAATAAGCTTAGTATAGCTTATTCAGTTTTAGATCTAGCTTATTAAATAAATAAGCTTTGGCTTATTCAATTTCTTTTTCTCTTTTTATTTCTTTTTCTTATTGCTCGATTCGGAAATGAACAAGGGTGCAATGAGTTTTGGAACTCGTCTTATTATATAAGCCTTAGTCACTTTTTACTTTCGAGAGCTTATTTTGTAGTTTAAACGTTTCGGTTAGCTTATTCTCTTTTGTTTTTGTTTTGTTTCAACTCTTAGCTTGTTTGCTTATTAACTTATTCGATTCTCACAAAGGAAGCAACAAGTTTGTAGAAACTCGGCTTATTTATAAGCCTTAGTCTCCCTTTTCTATTCGAATAACTTTTTAGCCTTTTAGCTTATTCAGTTTAATTCTCAGAGTAGATCTAGTTTTTATAAAAGTTTTAAAATGGCTTATTCTAGTTAGTTTATAGTTTTGATGAAAGTTTTTATCAAAAATTTTTAAATAGCTTATTAGATCTTATAGGTTATTCGCCTTAACCTCTTGTTTGATTTGTGTTGATGGAATCAATTCTACTCATTGGCGTGGAGCTTAAGGGTTCCATAAACTAGCTTATTTTCTAAGTTTAGGGCTTTATTAAGAGTTTACTAGCTTATTAGTGTATAAAGTTCCAAACTTTATCATTTAATAAGTATATAAAGTATAATAGAGAAATAAACTTGGCATTTTGCTTTGTTTATGTAATCGGGTGGTTTTATATTCGATTTTGGTTCATCAATTCGGTTCTACCTTCTTTCTCTTTTCAAGATTAATTAGTGTAGATTAATATTTAGCTTAAAATGTTTATCTTTGCTTATTTGTTGATTAATATGCTTAGTGAGTAGTTTACCATTATGCTTGTTAAAGTGTTTAATTTGTTTAGTGAACTAAGTGTGATATAAAAGTAATAATATTGATTAGAGAATTATCGTATACTTAGATTAATGTTTAGGTTATTCGGCTGGCAATAGCCGTAAGATAATTAGGCAATAAAGATAGTTATCGATATCTTGATAAAAATTGTTTTCAATAAAAACTAACATTGTGAGAAGATAATTTATTTGACGGATATTGATTCATCAATAAGGACTTAATTATATATTTAATTCACACTTAAGGATCTAAACATTTCACTTAGAAAGCATATCTTTATATATATATGTATATATATATATATACATCTCCGTCTAATTGCTTAGCTTATTGTTATTTCGTATAATCTAGTTTATTGATATCATTATTTTTAGTTTAAAACCAAAACCAAAATAAAAAAATTAAAAAGCAGGATAATTAAGCATTTAAATTTGAAACATAAACGTGGTTTCAATTCAATTCTCGTTGAGATTACGACACTCGAAAGATTGATCATTACTTTTCCTAAAGTAATTTTTACATCTAACGGGAAATACTTATATATATTACTCGACTAGTGTTTCAACACGAATCAAGTTTTGGCGCCGCTGCCGGGGAGGATTTTCCGATTTCGACGTTTTGTTTCAAAGTTGATGCCTTAAAGACCCTTTCTTCTTGAAAGTTATTTCTATCTATATCTATTAATATATATATATATATAATAAAAAAAATACCAAAAAATATTTTCATTTTATTTTCTCTATAAAAAAATCCAAAAAATATTTTCTATTTTATATTTATTTTAGTGCATGAGCACTCATTCTTCTTCTAATAATCTCGTTCCTCCGTCTTCTGATCCCGAAATCATTATCCGAAATTGACGACGAAATATTGGTGATCCGTCTCTTTTACCCGATTTTGAAGAAATAAATATGGCTAATAATAATAATAACATTCAAGGACCGCCTCCTGCGGGTCCTAATTTTTCGGCACAGATCTCCTCCATTGTAGTATTTACCTCAGCAACCTACCGATGGGTAAAGAGGAAGCAATCCTTGTAACCCTTAATTATTGCTAGTCAGTTTGAGTTAAAGATCGGATTGCTTAATCTTGTTACCACCATCTTGTTTCATGGTTTTTAAAATGATGATCCTCATTCTCATATCCGAAGGTTTATAAAAATTACTCACACAATTAAACTTAATCAAGTCCCGCATGAAATTATAAGTTGATATTGTTCCATTCTCTCTTGAAGAGCAGCCTCAAAACTGCTTGAAAAAGAACCTCCTAATTCTATCACAACTTGGAACGATCTTGTGTCCAAGTTTGTCAACCGCTTCTTTCCTCATTCTAGAACCACCAATCTTCGAAATGAAATAACAACATTTCAACAAAGATTCGGTGAGACGTTTACTGAGACTTGGGACCAATTCAAAGATCTCCTAAACAAGTGTCCTCATGACGGCTTTTCTCCTCTTCATTAAATTGATACTTTCTATAATGGGTTGAATCAATCTGATCATGAGTCTCTCAATTCTGTAGCTGGTGGTAATTTCTTTACAAGAAACACTCAAGTGGCCTTAACTATAATTGAAAACAAATCTAAGGTTCGCACTTTAAGAAACAAACCTTAAGATTCGAGTGCTAGTGGTAGCTCATCCCAAAATGATGCTATCACCGCCTTTGCTAAGCAAGTTGGAGCTCTCGTTTCTTCTATGAACAAATTGATTCACTCTATTCAAGAGGGATGAGAGACTTGTGGTGGTCCACACCCTTACTCCGAGTGTCAAGCTGCCAGTGGCTACACTCAATACGTCTACGCTACTCTAGGGACCTACAATTCAGGTGGTAATGATTACCAACCTCAAGGAAACTAAAATATTCTTAGCTATCATTCTAATAATTTTCTTGGACCATCCGATTTCAACCAGTCTAATAATCAAAACCAGGTTAACAATCAGAATTATCAAAATTATCAAACAGGGATTCCCCAAAATCAAAACCAAAACGATTTAATCTGGGTTCTCAAAATCAAGGGTATAATCAGAACAGATGTCAGAATTTTAACCAGGTTAATAATTATAATCAAAATCAGGGACATAATCAAAAAACAAATAAGTAATAAAATTAAGAAAAAACAAAAAAAAACCCATGCCATGGTCAAAATTTTAATCAAGCCACCGAATGTTCCATCTTTGGAAGAAATGATGTTACAATATATGAGATCGACAGAAGCTAAGATGCAACAAATGCAAACTCACAATAACCAATAAATGTAACAAATGCAAAATCACAATAACCAACAAATACAACTACTGCAAACCCAAAATACCCAAATGGTAAATCTGATGGGTCAAATGTAAAAGATGCTTCATAAAAGGCCTCAAGGTGCTCTTTCGAGCAACACTGAGCCTAAACTGAGAGAGTAAGTTAATTCGATTACAACAAGGAGTGGATTGACTACTGCTAAACCCTCTATTCCACCCCCTGTTCCTCATACTCCTAGGTTGGAAGTGGAAAAAGAACGGAGACCTTTAATGGACGAGTTGCATATTCCCAGAGCCCAGCAATACCTAGCACAAGTCCCACACTAGGAATTCAGCCAAATGTCCACCACCAAAACCAAGGAAGATCCTAAGCCCAACCCTCCATCAACCTAAGATTCCATATCCTTCGAGGCTTAATAAGACAAAAATTCTTGATAAAAATGATGTTCAAGTATCCATGTTTTTGAAAATATTGAAGCAACTTCATTTTGATATCAGTCTTATGGATGCTTTAACTCAAATTCCAAAATACCATAAAGTGTTAAAAGATTTATTAAAAGATAAAGAGAAATTAGCAAGTTAGCAAATACACCAATAAATGTTGAATGCTCTGCTATCCTTCTTAATAAGGTTCCCAAAAAGCTTAAAGATCCTAGAAAGTTTCTCATTTCTTGTGTCTATAAATCTAAGGATTTCCAACTTCTAGCTGACAATCTGGAGCAGAGCATAAAACTTATGCATCTTTCGATCTATGAGAAACTTGAGATCGGACCTCTGAAGCCTACTCGAATGACTCTTGAACTGGATAACCGATCTGTCACATTTTCAATGGGGATAGCTGAAGATGTTATTGTAAAAGTGGAAAAATTCATCTTTTCCTTACCAATTTTGTAATTGTTTATTGAGGGCTGATCCCTAGAGTTCCGATATTTTAGGGAGACTTTCTTGCGCACTTAAAAGCTCTTTTGGATCTGTATGAGGAAAAATTAACTTTAAGAATCGGGAAGAAAGAAGTCGTGTTCTATATTGATAAATCTTCAAGAAATAATTCAAGAGACATTTAATCCATTCATTGCATCAATATTATCGATTTTTATAAAGATAAGCCGATTAATGGCAGTATCACTTCTCATTCTAATCATTCTCTTCCAGAAATGAATCATTCTGCTTTGATGTCGATCATAAACGAAGAGAAGATAGTGGCATACCACTTCTGGTCATACTGATCTTTCCTCTTCTGGGATTATGAAATCGTTTCATTTTGATCTTTCAATTGATCCGCTTCCTCCTACCGATAGGAGTGATTCTCAGCATGAGGAGTTCGCCGATGAACTCGCTCACATCATATCTCCACCGGAGTATGATCATTTTTACTTTGATCTAGAGTCCGATCCAGGAGAATTGACTAGTGTTTTGAAGAAAAATATATCTGAAACATTAACTAAGGATCTTAAAATTCATGATCTTAATGATTTTCCTCTCCTCTTATCTGATTGTGACTCCATTTTTTCTGAAAAAATCTTATGAGATCGATCTTTTAGTCTATTTCCTTCCGGAAATAAAGACAAAGTTTTCGATCCTGGAATATTCACCATCAATGGAGTTCATTCTAAAAGATTTTCCATTCTCCTTCTGGATGACATTTCTTCTATTATATTCGTCAGATATTTTCTTTCCCTGGCTGATCCTTCTGAGACCGACACTTTTCTATCATTTCCCTCTGGAAATGAAGACAACGTTTTCGATCCTGGAATTCTCATTACTGATGGAGTTTTCTCTTCCACGAGAAAAGCTCCACTTCTACTAATTGATAATTTTATGAACTAAAAATTGCATTTATTATCTGAAATTTTCTTTATGAACAGAATATTCGGTCAGATTTTCCTACTCCCTATTGGACAGTGAAATTTTGGGCGATCAAGCTAGTGACTCGTTAAAAACAAGCGCTCGTAGGGTGGCGAACCTATGCTTTAATCCTTAGTATCATTAATATATATATTAGCTTAGATTTAATAAAGAATGAAGTGTGGGGGGAGGCTTCTCTCTTTTCGGTTATCTGTTTTTGCTTGCCAGGATTCCCTATGATCTTGATGAAGACCATCGTGCTTTTTTTTTAATCCTCCAAACACGCGGTCTCTGATCATCTTTCATGATATATATATATATATATATATAAATAAAATTAAATATATAATATATAGTATATTATAATATATAAATATATATATATTGCTTCCCTTTCCACACTTGGAATTTTTGCATTTGCCTTTTTCGTCTAAGTGTGTGGAGTAAAGCCCGACAATTGAAACATTGAGCCAATGTTCATTCTAAGTGTGGAATGGATTTCTATCAAAATTGATCATTACTTGTGCCAATATTTGTCCATACGCAAACCCCGTTTTAACCAAAAATTTGCTTATCTATTATTATAAAAAAATGAATGATTTAAAAAAAAATTTAGAAAAGTAGGCCCGTAAGGCAAGAACTCGGACATTTACTTGACCAAGTTTTTGCACTCTAGCTGTTCTCCCTTTAGCTTTCGAGACCAAGTAAGTGCTAAAACTTTAAAAATTTTACAAAGAACGAAAAATGATAGAGTTAAATATAAGTTAGAAGCAATAGCGTGGAGTAGTTGATCTCTTTAGAGGCTCATAGAGTTTAGTTGTCGCTTTTTTTTTGCTCACATTAGCTTAAAAACTAAAAAAATAAAATAAATATTCAATAAATAAAGTTGCTAGGTTTTACGAATCTAATTTCTAATCCCTCAGAGATTCCTACGGGTGAAAGTAAGGTACACATCGATGTTCAGTCATTGTTTGTAGAAAATAGCTACCGATTCTTGACGGCTCTCGCCCGTTGTTTAGGTAGATTGAAATACACATGACTTGAAATTTGGCTATAAAATAATAATAAATAATATATGATGAAACAAAGCCTAAATAATACCCTGTTTCATGTTTGGTTCGCATATCATCCGATTTACAGTCGTTTTAAAGGTTGTAGGTAACAATCATAATAATGTTATTTCGAGACAAATAAAAGTTAATGTTCTGTCTGGCTTGCTCCCGATGTTGCAAGCCTTCAAGAAAGGTCGAGGAAATTTATGATTTCGAAATAATACTACTGTTACTTGACGATCGCATCCCCGAATGTTGAAGTATTTGTATAAAGGACCGAGGGATAATATTATTGCATTAATAATAATAATAAAGCCAAATTTCAACTCTGGGGTTATCTAAATAAAGCTTCTGTCTCTGGACTCGTAGTTGAGTTGTTTCAGATGAAATAAAAAGGATAACCCCTAAATCATGCGAAATTAGAACTTTAATGTGGACCTTATTTTCAGCATATCGTCTCTTTAGGAAAGGATTGTAAACTAGATTATGGTTAAAAACGTCTCCGGTATAGTAATAAGGCCAAAAATATTGAAATAAGTGATCTCCAGTTTCACATTATGTATTCCGAAAAAATTCCTAATAAAAATTAGGAATAGGGAGCAAAAAGTAGCTGCATTACACAATTTACATCTATGAGTAGTGTTCTAGCATTTAATTTGATATTTAACTGTTATTTCGTTTAAGCTATGGTTTGGGAATTATACAAAAACAAGGATGATGAACTCCCTTCATAAAGCCTTTTAGAAATTTTATACTTAGCATTTTATCTAATAATAAATAAGTGTTTAAAACGGAGAGCTTTTGAAACAAATGATTTTTATACCCTCTTGATGGACTTTTTATGTTCTTGTTTGATGTGAGGGGTTATAAGTTAAGAGTGATTAAAATTATTTCTTTCTTAGCGTGTATTATAAGCATTGCGTGTGGGACTAACAATGGCTTAGTGTGGGGGAATTTGATGTGTGCTTAAACACACATCATTTATACCCTGAAAAACACTATAAAACGGACTAATAAAACAAAAATATGGATAATTATTACGCAAATATGTTTATATTGTGTTATTATGTCTTGCAGGTACAAAGGATTAAAAACGGAGCAAAAACAATGATTATAAGGCTCGACTCGAGCAATTTTGCTTATTATTCGAAGTCAAGACGAAGCCCACGTGTCACACCCCGACAATGGCTGAAACTCGGGAATGCAACATAATGATCAATCATAACACAAGATACAATATAGAGAAAACTACAATGCATAAACTTCAAGTGTTACGAAGACCATCAACCTCGAACAACCTCGAGTGATGTCCCAAATCATACCCAAATCCATAATCTCTTACAAATCCTAATGCACACACAGGGGTCCAATTCCAAACTTAAAACTAAAACATCCAAGTACTAAAATCAAATAAACAAGCAAGCAAGACTTTCACAAGAAAATCCACTAGGGATACTTTTAAGTCTGCTATCACATACCACCAACTTACTCATCTTTCACTTCACCTGAAAATGATACTCGAAAACATCAACAATAATGTTGGTGAGTTCGTAGGTTTGACCTTAAACCCAAAAGTTATGCCAATAACTCAAAACAGTGGACAATAATGCGTTATGACAATGAAGATATATATATATATATATATATATATATATATATATATATATATATATATATATATATATATATGCAAACAACCCATGACTTAGCATCCCCTGCTAATCATGTAATACAACTTAGCAATCCCGCTAGTCAATCACCATATGTTACTTACGCACCTAAAGGGCCTACAAGCTGGAGCACTATATTAGGGTAGAACCTCACACATACCAGGGTACGCGTACCCAGCCGCTCTAATAATCACACAAATACCTGGATAGGCGTACCCCTCCGATCCAAACAATCATTCAACACATAATATTCACATAGCAGTCGTAAGCACATATCTTGTCCTAAAAACAAAACCACGTTTCGTACAGTTCAATTAAAAACATTTCAAAACATATTTGAGTATCATTTTCTCGCAACGGAAAAACAGTAAAAAGCGGGGCTACGAGAACTCACCTCAAGCAAGTCTTTAGCAACTGAATCTCAATCACACAAGCAAATACAACGACATCCGCACATGACCTAGTCCAGTTAATGTCCCATTTTAATCACCCATTTCCAAAACAATCTTCACGTTTGATGCATAGAGTTTAGATGCGTTGTATAATTTACCCGTAACAATTTAGTGGTGTGATGGTTGACGACATATCCCAACAATCATATCAATCCCGATATCTCAACGGTGCATACTTATACTATTTAAAGGAAATAGATATGTAATGTAAGTAAATATTTATAATAATTAATTATAAATACATCTCGATAAGTCCATTCGGTAACCTTAGTCACTATATAAATAATCATAATATGGTTGAAAATGAAACTTTTACTTATAATAAACATATTAGAGAAATTTCGAGAAAATTTATATTTTTCGTGTTTTAGTGAATTTATTAAATAAATAAAATAATGAAATAATATTTTATTATTTAAAATCAAAAGTCATGCTTTTAAGTTAAATTTTCTAAGTATAAACTTTTTACGAAATTTCGGCATGACCCGTACGTTTATACAACGTTTTCCAAGGTTTCAAACCTTTATTTCAAACATTTTTCATCTTTCGACACTTTTTCGACAAAACTCCAAAACCTCAATCTTTAACGTTTACTAAAACGTTTTCCCTAAAAAAACATTCAATATTACTTCGTAAATACATTTCACTTTCAAAAAGTCCATCAAAACTCTTATAATGAGTAAATATCGCTTATTGGGCTTTATGGCCCAATAAGGGTCCATTATGGTATTTATAAGTCCAAAATACGATCCAAGCCCAAAACCAAGACCCAATAACAAATATAAGCTCATACTAATATGTAGAAAATAACCCGGAGCACAATAAGCCATCAAATAAGCCGTGGCTTATTTGTGCTTATTAGGCCGTGAGCCCAAAAGCTCCAAAACCAAAACCATAAGCCTTAATAAGCTTAATAAGCTATAATATACATCCGGTTAACACCGTAAGCCATAAAAATTGTCCACGAATATACGCAAATCAAAGTAAATAATCAAAATCACCTCCCTTGTGATTTCATTTCTAGCCGTGGCATTATAAGCCCAAAATAAGCCAATAAGTGCTTAAAAATAAGCCCAAAAATATGCCATACAAGCTATTATAAAAAATAAGCTATCTAGCAACATATGTTATTCAACCATCACGACCACAACATCAAAACTACAAAACCCACTTTGTTTCTTTTTTGTACGACGCAAGCCAAACACCCTTTTTTATCCATTTCGTTTCCAAAATTCGATTTTCACAACGATCAACTTGTACAACTAACATCTATGCATCAATATAAACCCAAAAGGACAAACAAAATTTAAAATTCAAAACTTACAAGAAAATCTTAAAAAATGTAGATTTTGACACGAACCGGACAACCCAAACGTTGTTTAAATGAATACCCAAGTACTCGTATCAACCAGTAGTATCTCGTTCTTGATCAAAGTTGGAAATTTTTTGTATTTTTGTTGGTGGCTTAGGTAGGACGCACACACACTCAAGGGAGAGAATGTGTGTGTTTTTTATTTTTGAAATGATAAGGATTATGGAAATAATGGGGAATGGAAGCATCTTATGTACAACCTTAGGACCAGGTTAGCTAAAATCTTGCCTCATTGTCCCCTTGGTTTACACGTCTAAGTAAAGGATCCAAGGAAGGGTTTTGGGTCTTTCTTTTCATGTTGAGATCACTTAAAAGCTCATAAAACTCAACCGTAAAATTTCCCCCAAAGTTAATTAGCATTTTTATTCATCTTAAAAATACTTTTCCATTAACTTAGAGTATTTACTTGCCATATTTACACTTTAAACCATTCAAAACTCATTTGGACATGGACTCGTTTTTCGGCATTTCTCAAAATTCACGGGTCGAACCACCCGAAATACAAATAACACAATAATACCTTTCAAAAAGGATTATTAATCACAATAAACCTCAAATCATCACGCATCTCATAAAATCACCACTGTCAACACAGTACAAAATCTGAATGAACTGACATAAGTCAAATAGTCAAAGGACTATAACTGAAATATTCAGAACACAAAAAGGGCAAAGGTTACATTCTACCCCACTTAAAAGAATTTCGTCCCCGAAATTCAACTACTATCATCACTGAACAAATGCGGATACTTCAGTTTCATCTGATCTTCACGTTCCCACGTTAATTCAGGACCACGTTTCGAATCCCACCGAACCTTGACGATGGCAATCCTATTACGCTTCAACTTCTTAAACTCTCTCTCCAAAATTTTCACAGGCTCTTCCACAAAATTCAACTTAGCATCAACTCGAATCTCATCCAAAGGCACTTTCAGTGTTGGATCAGCCAAACACTTCTTAAGGTTCGACACGTGGAACGTGTCATGAACACCATTCAATTCCTCAGGCAAATCTAACCGATAGGCCACAGGGCCTACTTTCTCAATAATCTCAAATGGTCCAACAAACCTAGGTGCTAACTTCCCTTTCTTCCCAAAGCGTACCACACCTTTCCAAGGCGACACTTTGAGCAAGACATAGTCACCTACACTAAACTCTAGAGGCTTCCTCCTCTTATCAGCATAACTTTTCTGACGATCACGCGCAGCCTTAAGTCTATCCTTAATCTGCGAGATCTTCTCAGTAGTCTCTTGCACTAACTCAGGTCCTATCAACTGACCTTCTCCAACCTCAGCCCACATAATTGGCGAACGACACTTTCTACCATACAATGCCTCAAACGGAGCACATCTCACACTAGAATGATAACTATTGCTATACGAAAACTCAACCAACGGAAGATGAACATCCCAACTTTCTCCGAAGTCCAAGACGCACGCTCTAAGTATGTCTTCCAAAGTCTGAATAGTACGCTCACTCTGACCATCGGTCTGAGGGTGATAAGTCGTACTCATATCTAAACGAGTCCCTAATGCCTCTTGCATTGACTGCCAAAACCTCGATGTGAAACGACTATCACGATCCGATATAATCGAGATCGGCACACCATGTCTAGCAACTATCTCATTCAAATACAATCTAGCCAACCTTTTCATCTTATAATCCTCACGCATAGGTAGGAAATGAGTAGACTTAGTCAATCGGTCCACAATGACCCAGATTGTGTCATGCTCACTACTAGTCCTAGGCAAGTTAATCACAAAATCCATAGCTATCCCTTCCTATTTCCATACGGGAATCTCAGGTTACTGGAGCAAGCCAGATGGCCTTTGATGCTCAGCCTTAACCTTTAAACAAGTTAAACACTTACTAACATACTCAGCTATATCTTTTTTCATTCCAGGCCACCAATACCTATCTCTCAAATCATAATACATCTTATCAGCTCCTGGGTATACAGAGTACCTCTACTTATGGGCTTTGTCCAATTAATCCAAGGTTCTCACATAACTCTTTAATGGACAACTATATTTGATCTAGGTAGTACAAAGTCCTATCACTTCTCTATTCTATCATCTCACGCCAGTATCCTATCCTTGATACTTGACTGAAGGGTCATATTCATAGCTCTAACTCTTTTAGGCTTTACGCTCTCTCCTTCCTACTTAGCGCATCAGCCACCACATTCGCATTACCAGGATGGTAGCGAATCTTACAGTCAAAATCACTAAACAACTCTATCCAGCGACGATGTCGCATATTCAACTCTTTCTGACCAAAGATATGCTTAATACTCTTATGGTACGTATACATAACACTCTTTGTCCCATACAGATAATGTCTCTAATCTTAAGGGCAAATACAACTGCTCCCAGTTCCAAATCATGGGTCGTATAATTCATCTCATGAATTTTCAACTGCCTAGACGCGTAGGCTATCACCTTACCTCTTTGCATTAACACACAGCCTAGTCCTATCCCAGACGCATCACAATATACAACAAAGTCTTTTGGTCCATCAGGGAGAGCTAGAACAAGCGCATTACATAACTTATCCTTCAAGGTTTGAAATGTTAATTCCTGTTCCTCACCCCAATCAAAAGTCTTACACTTTTGAGTCAAGATAGTATGAGGGATAGCTA
This sequence comes from Tanacetum coccineum, assembly GCA_026074375.1. Classification (NCBI taxonomy): domain Eukaryota; kingdom Viridiplantae; phylum Streptophyta; class Magnoliopsida; order Asterales; family Asteraceae; genus Tanacetum; species Tanacetum coccineum. The sequence goes on from BQNB010032003.1 coordinate 40,254, forward strand.
CTTAGAAAAGTTTCAATTAAAAACTTCGGTTAATATCTTGCCAATCCTCAAAATGAAAAAACATCAGACGGGGGTTCTAGGGGCTTTCTAATTCTTAACAGCTTCAATCTTACTAGGGTCTACATTGAATCCTATTACATTTTATCACCCCCCCATGTCCTAAGAAAATGCTCTTCTCTTAGAATAGATTCACTACTTTAGAAAAATTAGATACAGTTTTATCCTTCGTGAGCAGTTCAAGACTTAACTTTAATGTTCCTACATGCTCCTCCCGAGTCTTAGAGTAGATTAAGTTTTCGTCCATAAAACACTATCTACAAACTTTTCAAGGATATGGCTCTACACTCTTAATCATAAAATCCATGAATACTGTTCGTATGTTAGTTAGACTAAAGGGCATTATTGTGAACTCAAAATGTCCATAACGAGTTCTAAACGCAGTCTTTGGAATGTCATCCTCATGCACTCTTAGCTGATGGTATCCAGACCTAAGATCTATCTTTGAGAAAAACTGTAACCCTTGCAGTTGGTCAAATAGATCATTAATCCTAGGAAGTGGATAACGATACTTAACAGTCAACTTGTTCAATTCTCTGTAGTCAATACACATTCAAAAAGAACCATCCTTTTTCTTAATGAACAATACCGGCGCTCCCCAAGGCGATGAGATTGGTCGAATGAAACCTTTGTCTTGGAGTTCCTTGAGTTGTCCAGATAACTCCTCCAATTCAGAAGGTCCCAAAGGATAAGGAGACTTTGCTACTGGTGTTGCTCCAGGGATTAACTCAATTCGAAACTCAATTTCTTGAATAGGCGGCAATCCAGATAGGTCATCCAAAATACATACAGAAAATACTATTCCTACTACTATCTCTTTTTGTTCCTTCTCTTTAGCCTTAGCACTCTTTATCTTTTCTTCTGGTTTCTCTCCTAATACTATAAGCACGTTGCCATCCAGTAGTGGTATCTTTACTACTTTCTCATGACAAATTATTTCAGCATTATGATTAGACAACCAATCCATACCTATAATCACATCAAGACTCCCATGCCCAAAAGGTATCAAATCAATGTCAAAGACATGACCCTCGATTTCTAGTTTATAACCCTTAATAACCTTATTAATCTCTTACTAGCTGCCTGCTAGCTATCTCCTATTCAACCCACCCTATCTGAAACCTAAGTCATAGGCTCTAGCCATAACAGAGGTATAAAAGTAGTGGAAACAAAACTATAGTCGGCACCAGAGTCAGATAAGGTAGTGGCAAAATAATTGTTTAAAGTAAACGTACCCGTCATAATGTTAGAATCCTGGCGAGCTTCCTCAGCTCCCAACATGAATGCCCTACCCCTAGCTTCGTTCCCTTGGTTTCCATGACCCTGACCCTCGTTATTAGCAACAACTTGGTTTGGACGATTTCCTCCCGGTCCTTGTACCCTATTCAATCTAGGACAAGCTGACCTGACATGGTTGGTACTACCACACTCATAACATGCCTTAACAGTTGGGTTTCTAGCATTGACAGGATTCACATTCCTTGGCACGCCTCTACAATCCTTTGCCAAATGACTCAGGCGGTTATAGTTGAAGCATGTGCGACAAGGCCATCAGGGTGCATGGTAGGAGTTGCAGGTGGTACACTTGGGCCAAGCACCTATATTCTCTCTTCCTACAGGGTTTGCGGTAGTAGCAAAGCATTATGTACCTAGTCCTCTTATTATCATCCCTACCATTCTTATCCTTGCTAGGTTTCCCTACATTTCCTATTTTCTTAACCTTCTTAATTGATCCATTCCTAACAGCCTCATCGGTCAGTACACCAGAAATCTGCAATAGCCTTCTGCATAGTCTTTGGCTCCATTGCTGCCACCATCCTGAATCTATTAGGCAGGGCCATATACGTACCTCTCAATGTTTCCTACTTTTGGGAATTTACTAAAGTAAGGAACTAATCAAGCTCACTCCTGAATCCTATAGTATACGCAGCATGCCAGCCCCGTCCATGGCATTATTCACAAATCAGTGTCCAACTTTTGTTTCATGAGTCTAGGACGAAACTCTATCTATCATTCTTATAACTTAAAGTTTTCCTGACTTGCTTTTCAGAGTTCTACCACGTTAAATCCTTACCTACAAGTGAACCAGCAGTGTATTTTACTTTTTGGTCAATACTAAAACCGCTCATATCCTGTACGGACTCTATTTTCTCAATCCATCGAGTAAGAACTACAGCACCTCCCTTACCATTATATTCCTTAGGGTTACAAGCTAAGAACTCCTTATATGAACAACCTACTCGGTTGTCATTTACTAACACATTCCCAACGTTCTCCTGAATGTTCTCATTAACCACATTACCATTTTGATTTCCAACATTTACTTGGTTACCAACCTGAGCTAAAATGGCAGGTAAGAGGTTCTACAATTGTTGGGCAATGATTATCGAGAAGTCGGGTGCTTCTCCTATACCCCCATTGACTCCATCTACATTCCCATTGAATCCCTCTACGCCCCCATTAGCTCCCAACCCCTGGTCATTTCCTTGACCATTCAATTCGTTAATACGCTTATCATTACCTCCCTTAGGTCCTCTACCCCTTCCACTACCTCTACCAACCCGTCTACCTGTTCCCCCTCCTCGTGATTCGGCAACAGGTCGGCCAGCACTTCGCATCCTCATCCTTGGCGGCATTATCTACACGAGGGAGAACATGGGCAATGTTAGGTAAGTAAGAAGACTAACATATATATATATATATATATATATATATATATATATATATATATATATATATATATATATAACTATACACATAATACCACCTTATGGTGTCAACATCGATTTGTGTGAACGACATTACTAAATACGAGTGAGTTGTGATACGCTTATAACTACGTTGGCCACCGTACTTATATTCGCATCCTTTCCTAGTCGTACTCAATATTAAGCTCACACATTTTAATGACTGACATAACTAAAACACCAAACCGCGAACACGCGAAAGCAAGCAAAAGTAGAACACCACGCACATAGATCCTATACGTAACTATAAAAAAAAAATATAAAAATGATGGATCTTAGGTTATAGTCTAGGTCAACCCACCTAGTTCTCTATAACCTTGGCTCTGATTACCAATCTGTTACACCCCGAATATGGCGAAAACTCAGGAGCGTAACATAATGATCAATCATAACACAAGATACACTATAGAGAAAACTACAATTGCATTAAACTTAGTGTTACGAAGCACCCTTCAACTGAACAACCCGGTGATGTCCCAAATCACTATTATATCCATTAACCTCTTTAATTCTAATAGCCCACCACAGGGTATCAAATTATACTTAAAACACAAATCTTCCAAATACTAAAACCAAATAAAATAAGCAAGTAAGACTTCACATAAAAAATCTACACGGGATACATCTAAGTTTGTTATCACATATCACCAACTTATTCCTCTTTTACTTCACTTGAAAATGATACTCGAAAATGTCAACAATAATGTTGGTAAGCTCGTAGGTTTAACCTTAAACCAAAAGCCGTGCCAATATTTCAAAATAGTGGACAATAGTGTGATATGACAGTGAATATATTCAAACAACCCATGACTTAACATCCCGCTATTCAAGTACACGACCTGGAATATAACCGATGTCAATCCACCATATGTCAACTTAAGCACTAAGGGCCCTACCAGCTGGAGTACTAGATTAGGGCAAGACCTCACACATACCATGGTAGGCGTACCCAGCAGCTCCAATAACCACAAAAATACCGGGATAGGCGTACCCCTCTGATCTAAACAATCATACAAAACATAATATTCACATAGCAGTCATAGGCACATATCTTGTCCCAAAAACAAAACCACATTTCGCACAGTTCAATGTAAGCATTTCAAAAACATTTGAGTATCATTTTCCCCCCAACGGAATAAGCATGTAAAAGTGGGGTCCGAAGAACTCACCTCAGGCAAGTCTTCGCAACAAATCATCAATCACACAAGCAAATGCCAATGACGTCCGGCACTCGTCCTGTAAGTTAATGTATCTTTTAATCATTTCATTTTTTAAAACTGTCTTCACGTTTGGTTGCATAGGGTTTAGCCCGCGTTGTACAATTACCGGTAACAATTTTGTGGTGTGATGAGTAACGACATATCCCATCGATCTTATCACCCCTCATTGCTCTATAATACATACTCTATATATTTAAAGAAGTTAATAAAGTTATATAAGTAAATATTATAATAATTAATTATAATTTTTATCTCGATAAGTCCTTTTGGTAACCTTAGTTATGTAAAAATTATATAATTTGGTTGCAAAATAAAACGTTTAATCATAATCTTAAACATTTTAGAGAAGTTTCGAGATAATTTATAATTTTTGTCTTTTAGTGATCTTATTAATATAATTAATAATAAAATAAGATTTTATTATTTAAAATCTAAATTTATGTTCTTAAGTGAAAAATTTTAAGTATAAACTTTTTACAAAATTTCAACATGACCGTACGTTCATTACAAGTTTTCCAGGTTATTTAACCCTTTATTTCAAACACTTTTCAAACTTTCGACACTTTTCCGACAATATTCCAAAATCTCAATTTTTAACGTTTACTAAAACGTTTCTCTCAAAATAACGTTCAATATCACTTCGTGAATACATTTTACTTTTCAAAAGTCCGTCAAAACTCTTAAAACGACTATATATCGCTTATTGGGCTTTAAAGCCCAATAAGGGTCCATTAAGGTATTTATACGTCCAAAATACGATTCAAGCACAAAACCAAAGCCTATTTATATACATAAGTTCATACTAATAAGTAAAAAAATAATCTGGACCACAATAAGCCCTCCCATTAAGCCACAACTTAAATGGGCTTATTGGGTCGTGAGTCCATAAGCTTCACAATACATATATTAAGCTTGAAAATAAGCTAGTAAGCTACGTAATGCATTTGGTTATGATCATAAGCTATAAAAATAGTCCACGAACATACACCATACTACGAAAATACTCAAAATCACTTCCCTTGTGATTTTTATAAGTGACATGAGCATATAAGCTCAAAATAAGTCACGAAAAGCCCACAAAATAAGCTATACAAGCTATTATTCAAAATAAGCTATTTAGCAACATATGTTATTCAACCATCACGACCACAACATCAAAACTACAAGACCCTCTTGTTTCCTTTTTATGTTCGACTCAACCAAACACCTTTTTTATTCATTTTACTTTCCAAACTCACTTTTTACAACGATCAACTTGTACAACCAACATCTATGATTATATAACCAAAAGGACAAACTAAAATTTAAAAACTTAAAGAAAATATTCAACAAAGTATAGTTTCGACGCGAATCCGATAACAACTCAAACGTTGTTTAAAAGTAATACACAAATACTTCATATCATACCCGTAGTATCTCTTTCTTGATTAACGTTGGAAAATTTATGGGTGTTGTTGTTTGCTTAGGTCGGGCGAACAAGGCTCACACAATTGTGTGTGTGTTTTATTCTTTTGAAATGAAATTGGAATCGAATGAAAATTTTCTAGTGGTAAGCATATAAGTGTGAATTGCTAGACATATGAAGCTAAAATCATGCTCCTTGTCCCATTTCTTGGTTACGACGGTTATTGGCTTCCAAATGGTTCTCGGGTTCTTTCTTGGTGTCGGGATCATTTATAAGATCTTAAAACTCAAACTGTAAAATATCCCAAGTTACTTAGAATTTTTATTTCACTGTAAAAATACTTTTCCCAATAATACTTTGGTGTATCTACTTGAAACTATTTTCAACTTTAAAACTCATTAATAAACTCATTTGGATATTAACGGACGTGTCAGGACTCGTTTTTTGGCATTTCTCAAAATTCACGAGTCAAACCCCCGTAATACAAATAACATAATAATACCTTCCAAAAAGGGATTATTAATCACAATAAACCATAAATCACCACAATTCTCATAAAATCATCACCGTTCAACACGGTACAATATCTAAATAAATAAACTGATAAAAGTCAAATAGTCAAAGGACTAAAATGGAATATTCAGAACACAAAAAGGGCAAGGGTTACATTAATTACAGGCAGTCCCCGTTTGGGACTGCCTTTTGAATATTTTGTCTCATTTAGGATGCGTATACATTCTAGCAAGTTGACTATTTAAGAAAAAAATAGTATACATTTCTTCTTACTCCTTCGAGTTTGCGTTTTATACGCCCACTTAGGGAGTTAAGGAGAAATACTACTAATTTTTTTTAAATAGTTAACCCGTCTGAATGTATTACGCTTTGGAGATAAATATTCAAAGGTGGGTTAGGATGTGCGCATGTGACCACATATGTTTCATTCGTACATGCATATGATTTATTATGTTGTTTTAAATTTTCAGATGGAACGAAAATGGATGTACGGCATGAATATTAGTTACCCGAAATATGTGAATGGAGTGCAGAGTTTTCTTATCGTTGTTGAGTCTGACCGAGTGGCTAAGGGAAATATTGAGATTTTTTTGTCCGTGTTTGAATGTAAACTGTTTGTACCTTATGATGTTATCAAAGTGATTGAGTCATTTCTCAAATATGGGCTTTGTTTCGTAATTTATACTTTTTGGTCGAGCTATGGGGAATCCACTAGTGTTAATTGCAATACGAGTCTTGTATTAAACGGCTAATAAGAACAATGAATCTTACATTAATGACAGATATGAAAATTTAAATGAGATGTTGCATGATTTGGGGGCTAATGATGGTGATATTGATCAAGAAGATTTACAACAATTGTTTGAGGAAGCAGAGAAACCAGTGTATGATGGTTGTGATTTTTCTATACTTTCAGCTGTTCTTGAGCTGTTAAAATTAAAACCAAGTAGTAGTTGGAGTGATACAAGCTTCACAAAACTATTAGATTTTATGCACCGATTGCTTCCCAAGAATAATGAGTTACCCATTTCTACATACCAAGCTAAAAACATAATGCGTCCAATGGGACTAGAGATTAAAAGAATACATTCATGTCCGAATGATTATATGTTGTATAGAGATGAGTACGAAAACTTGCATGCCTGTGTTACTTGCGAAACATCAAGGTATAAAAAAGAACCAGATGAAATTGATGATGATGTGACAAAAAATGACCCCCAGCTAAGCTGTTGTGGTATTTTCCTATCATACCGAGACTGAAACGGTTATTTGAAAACAAGAAAGAGGCCAAATTGTTGCGTTGGCATTTTGATCAGCGTAAAGATGACGGAAAATTAAGGCATGTGGCGGACTCCCCTCAATGGAGAAAGATTAATAAAAAATTTCCAGGATTCGCTAAAGAGATTAGAAATTAGATATGTTGATATAACAGTATATATATATATATATATATATATATATATATATATATATATATATATATATATATATATATATATTATATATCTAATATAAACAATGTATGTAATTTTAATGATTTTATTGTTGTGTGGACAGGCAACAAAAAGAGCAAGACATGCGGGAAGATGGTACATACATGTGTTAGGAAGAGATCCAATTACAGAAGTGTTTGGAAAAGAGCACGGGGGACGAACTAAGGGGGTATCTACCATTCTTGGAGTAAGGACAACCTTAGGTTGGGTGAAGGGAGATAAGGAGAGACATCACATTGTTGACATTAAGGCCATTACGGAGAACGTCACAAAAACAGTTACAGCCGCGTTTCAAGATAAATTTGACAGTCAAAAAACTCAGATGGACAGTCAAAAAACTGAGATTGAAGGGTTGAAGGCTATCGTGGCACATCTAGAAGGGAGAGAGAGCCCGACTTGTCTTGATTCTAGTTGTGCGTCTGATAAATTCGATGACCTTGAGGTAATTATGTTATTGTAAATATTTTATATGAAATTTGTTATTGTAACTAAGATGTCAATGTTTTATAGGATCCCGCTCCTTGTGATATGCTATGGCCTTATAGACCTTAGGAGTTTCGAGTAGCTATAGGGAAGGTTTATCCGACTTGGGATCCGACACTACATGGATCTTCTATATCAGAGGGTCACATTAAGGTGCAAGTCAATACGGTCGAAGATGCTTATAAAGAAATACCTGTGCCCAAACAGACTGATAAAGTTCAAAATTAGAACAAGTAATCTTGGAATTTATTGAATGGCCTCGGAAAAAATCAAGGTTGGTATTGTTTACTTAAGTGTTTCCTGTCGATTGTAGATTAAGTTCCTTCGTTCTTAAATTATCAAATTTAAGCCATCTGTTGACATATAAATCAAAATACACTTTTTGATTAATCATAACTATGTGGTTTTGTTCAATGTGGCTACTAGTAAGTTCTGGTTTAATCAATAATTCTACACACAGATTCACAAAAGACATAACTAGTGCAAAGGATGTATGATAATACTTATTTAGGATCATAGCTTAGTGGTATGATAGGTGCTTAGAACAATATTCTGATTTACAAATTATATATGCATTATTTACTTTACGTGTCAAACTAAATGAAAGAATCATATGACTTAGATAACCTGAACTAATGTACTAAATTATGTAATATTGAACCATTTAAAACTAAATTAAAAACTTTGTTATGAATTAATTAGAGATTATGGTATAGTTTAACATTGTTTATTAATGTTATTTTGTGTCAAATGCATATACACTAAAAAATCTCACCATGCTACTCTATGAGTCACTCTCCTCCTGGTCTAATTATGTCATGCCAAAACCACGATAGCGTTTTAAGTTTAAGTTCATTATTATCGCCCTTGATTGGCTAATCACACAATTCATTTTTTCTAATTGCATATTTGCATAACTTGAAGTTGGGTACAAACAGACTTAGGACTGATTAACAGGTTGTAGTGTTATAATGCAGGAAGAAAATCTAATGCCAATCGAACACCAAATACCATCAGGGGGTTATATGAGTTTGGTATTTCTTTAATCTTTATACTTAGTTATTATGTGTGTGGGTATGTTTATGTATAACGAGTTGATATATCTGACATGCTTTTTGATATAGTTAGAAAGTCAAGGTGCATTGCTTCCTCAAATTCTAAAAAGTTGGCCTCAAATGGTAGTCATCGCGTATTTAACTTACATTAAAATTAATAAGTATTATTATGTATTTTCTTTGACTTGTTATAATTAATGGTTTGTTATGTAGTTGAAATATCCAATTGTTAAATGAAGTTTCAATTATATCTCAAAATGAATCTTACAACTACAAACTTGGAATGCAACTGGTAAAAAAAACTTGGAATATTGATAGGTCAGGGGATGTTGTCAATGGGTCAAGGTTGTTGCTATTAAAAGGAAGCCTTCTTTGCCTTCTCATTTTGCATCCCTATTTCACTTCCATATCTCCTAGTCTTGTGTGTGAGGATAGTTAGAGAGTTTGTGAAATAGATCCTAATACAAGAGATATCACTAGGTGTTTATCTTTGTAATTAGAGAGAATGTGTAACTCCTAATTTTCTACATAGTGAAACATATCTTTCCTTGCTCGTGGTTTTTTACCCTATTGGGTTTTTCCACGTTAAATCTGTGTGTCATCTTTAATTGCATTTTATATTTTTAGTTGCGATTTTGCTTCAATCCGGTGTTACTTTTCTCAATAAGGGATATCAAGAGCTAAGGTTGGGTGTGTGTATAATTATTTATTGTATGCTCTGTGGTTGCCACTAATAAGTAGAACCTCACTTCAACAAGTAAATATGTTTATACTCACTAAAAGGTGTTCGCGTACATTATTAGCAAATAATAGTTTTATCGAAAACTAGATTGTGATTGTAGCAATGACGGCGAAATTTGAAATTGAAAAATTCAATGGGGATAATTTCTTGTTGTGGAAATTAAAGATGAAGGCTATCCTTAGAAAGGATAAATATTTAGCGGCCATTGGTGAAAGGCCAGCTGAGGTCACGAATAACAGTAAATGCGGACGAATGGACGGAAATGTTTTGGGAATTCTTTAATTTTGGCATTAGCAGATGGGTTTTGTTAAGCATAGAGGAGAGAAAAGTGCAAGGAGTTGGGATCTTCTGCTCGATTGTATGAGGCAAGATTGCTCCACAATAAAAATTTTCTTAAAAGGAAACTTTATGCTCTTCGCATGACGGAATCTACTTTGGTGACTGAGCACGTTAATAACTTGAATGCTCTATTTTCTCAGCTCACTTCTTTGAGTTGTAAAATAGATTCACAAGAACGTGCTGAAATTCTACTTCAAAGATTACCCGACTCATATGACCAAGTTATCATCAACTTAACCAGTAATGTTCTTTTGGACTATTTAGTCTTTGATGATGTTGCCGCCGCGATTCTGAAAGAAGAAAATAGGTACAACAATAGGGAGGACAGGTAAACCAGTTCAAGACAGGTGGAGGCTTTGGTGGTGACGAGAGGGAGGTCAATGGAATCCAGATCCAGTGGGATTCACAATCACGATAAATCTAAAACAGGAAAGATTTTTTTTTAAATACTTCAAATGTGGCAAGCCGGGTCACTTTAGGAAAGATTGTTGGGGTTTGAATACCTCATATCCTCAGGGAAATGTCGCTAGCACTTCAGAAGATGGTAACGCTCTGTGTTATGAAGCAGCGATTGCAAATGAAAGCAGGAAGATATTTGCAGACTTATGGTTGTTCGATACGGGAGCTACTTTTCATATGACCGCAAGAAGAGAATGGTTTTATTAATATAAACCAATCTCTGGAGGCGGATCTGTGTACAGTTGCAATGATCATGAACTAAAGTTCATTGGGATTGGAAGTATCATGGTGAAGATGCATGATGGTATGGTTCGTTAATTCTGATGTGCGAATACGTGGAGTGCTTGATAGATAATTTATTGTCTCTGGGACAATTAGATGATCTGGTTGTAAGGTGGAAATACAAAACAAGATCATGAAAATTACAAAAGGCACGCTTGTACTTATGAGAAGAGAAAAGGTGGCTACAAACTTATACGAGCTGAAGGGAGAGATAATAGAGGATGCAAAAGATCGGTTGCTCACATAGTCTAAGGTATTGGGAAGGGGGTTTTTTTTTTGGCAGTACATGGCATCAAAAGCTTTGACATATGTCAGAACAAGGAAGAAGTTTTTATGGAAAGGAAGCTACTTCCTGGCACTCACAAAAGGTTTCTTTACCTTCTGTGAAACTGTGTTATCAGCAGCTAGTTATCGCCTAAAGTTCATTAGTCATAAATTCTAGAAGTGTCTATGTTCTCGAATTGGTTCACTCTGATGTGCGGCAAGTGGTTTTTATCCTAGGTGGAGTGGTATGTGCTTAATTACACATACCTTTTACCTTTAAAAACGAGCTAAAATAACCAAAAACGGACTTAAAATGCCAAATATATGCTTGTTTTGCTAATTGTATTGTGCAGGAACGGATAACTAAGAAAAGGACGAAAAACAAAGCCAAAACGACAAAACCGGACTCGGAATGGAAAAGACTGTGAAAGACAAAGCCAAATCGAAGCCGAAAAGTCAATCAAGTCAAAAAGTCAACAGAAAAGTCAACTGGTCAAAGTCAAAGTCAACCCCGACAAATCCAAAAGTCAACATGTGAAGAAATATAAGTTTGAGGGTTAAAATTGCCAAACCCTAAACTTGTATTTATAAGAAGAAAAGAGAAAAACAAAGAAGAGGGTTAAAACTGTCAAAGTGGCAAAGAAAAACCCCAAGGGCCAAAGCTGCCAAGTCCACTAAACTTGTACACCCAAGGACTTACGATGCAATTGTTGTTATAACTCTTGGGGACCTAATTTGCCAAGTCCCCAAAAGTTATAACAACACAAGGACGATGGATGCAACAAGGCATAACACCTTGAGGGGCCAAAAGTGGCAAAACCCTAAAACTTTTTGCCTGTTATACTCAAACAGTTTTTCCCGCCATTGTTTTCCCCCCAAAAACAACTCACGGGTTTGTAGCCCCGTTTTTACCCTGTAAACTTTCACCACCACCATGGGTAATCACTTCCCCCCTCCTCCACTATCTTTCCCACCAAAAGAGAAGCATTGCCATGTTGGCAATCTCACTTTTCCCCACAACCTTTGCCGAACCAATGGCTAAGATGGTTTTAAAAGAAGCACAAGGACTATGGATGGCTTAGATTAACACTTTGGAGCCTCTCACAGAAGAAAAACACTTTGCAAGTTTGAAGGTTTAGGGTTTAGTATAAATAGAAGGCTATGTGAGCCGATTTTAGCATGTAGAGTAGAAGTTTTTATTTTTCTTTGAATTAAGTCTCTTTTATGTTTCTTTCAGCTTATTTATAGCTTATTGCAAGATCCTTGTACCTTTTTTTTAAATTAATTAAGTGTTGAAGTTTTTAAGATTTGTCCCCGTTTTAAGAATTTGTTATCAAACGACTTAAATTACCTTTATATATGTTAAATAAGCTTCTATAAGCTCTTATAGAAGCTTATTAAGCTTATTAAACTAAAACTCTTCATAGTTTATAGTTTTATAAGTTTTTGTTTAAAAAAATTAAGAATAAGCCATTTGGAAGATAAGCTAAATTGGGAAGAGCTTATTGGCTTATTCACTGGCTTATTTATAAGCCAGAGCTTGTAGCTGAAAGCCCTTGAGGGTTCAAAAGGTCCTTGTAAAAGCTTGGACAAAGGTAATTACATTTCTCTCTTTTAAAGTCTCAATTTTTAGATTTTTTTTAGCTTATTATGTTTTAGCTAATTAGAGTGCTTATTTCCTGCTTATTATTGTTCATCTAGGTTGTTTAATGCTTATTTGTCTACTCTCTTCAAGAATTATGAGTTAAAACAGTTTTTTAAAAGTTTTTAAACCATTTTTAGAAATTAAGGGGGTGTTTGGCATAAGCCTTAAAACGGGTCAAAATGGCTTTGGCATGGGTTGGGGTCATTTAGTTAGGTTTAGCTTAAGTTCTTAAGCTTAATAGAAGCTGTTTTAAAAGTTTTTAAGTTTGAAAATTGATTTTTAAAAGTTTTTCTAAGTCATTTTTTTTAACTGTGGTGTTTTTAAAGGGCTTCAAGTGCTTATTTAGATAAGCACTTGGATCTTAAGTTTTAGTGTCTTAAAGTGAGTCTTTTGTGTGTTAAAAACAAGCTGTCAACACCCTTTGGTCTTTTGACTTGGTAAGTCAAAACCACCCAAGACTTTTTAAGTAGCAGTTTTAAAAAAAAGCAAAAGCCTTTTTCACTTCACAAATTCAGCAGGTTTACAAGTGTTTTAGAAGTCAAAAATTGGTGCACAAA
>BQNB010032004.1:0-52079 GCA_026074375.1 Tanacetum coccineum
CCCTAAGATATATTATAATCAGCAAATAAAGATGCTTTATGCGGATGCTTTAATTGTGACAGAATTAATGTGTCTAGGTATTAGGATGAAGTCCTGCCTAAGTCTAAAAATGATATGCCTCTTCGAGATAAATAATCATTGCACTGAATAAACAAACCAACTTCTAATCGGATTAATGATGGCTAATACAGTTTTCTATCATAAGGCTCGACCGCTCTTTTATCTTCTGTTAATTTGCTTGTGTGGGTTAAAGTGTCTTGAATTGATTGTAGTCACCAACCAAACTCGTACCAGTTTCTCAGGCTGAAAACCCCCTTTTTACCTGTTAGAATTAGGATTAGAACTAACATAGGATTAGCATAGGTTTGACTTAGATTAGATAACCAAAATATAAATAAATTAAAAGATTTAACCTCGCTTCAAGTGTTCGACACCCTACTTATCACGAATCTACCACCGACCAGGTACATTGTCCGTTAAAGTGTTGTTTTTTGTTAAGTCGGCGAAATATAAATTTAAAACTTGAATCATAAAAATATACGCCACACAATGACACATCAAGTTTTTGGCGTCGTGCCGAGGAGTGAAAATTAATCTTGATTTTTATTTTATGTTTTGGTTTTTAACATTAGATTAGATCTAACCCTTAGGAGTAGTTTTAATTAGATTAGTGTATATTCTTGTATATTCTGTATATTTTGTATATTTGTTAGTTTAATTGTTTGCTTGTATAATTGTGTGTTTAATTTAATTGTTTTTCTCAATACACTGTTCTGGTAGATAACTCGATACGGCATATCCACTTCCATTGGATATGACGTATCCAACTTTCTGACCAATACAACGTATTCATTCAATCGCTTAATACGGCGTATTCACTGCTATTGAATACGGCGTATCGATCAATTGGAACAAAATCAGAATCTTAGTTTTTATATTTGAATTCTGTGCTAAAATTTTGTTTTATCTTTCTTCAGAGCAAATCCTGCTGATGTTTTTACCCTTGTTATAGGAAATACTTATCAGAGCTAGTAGACTGAAGAAGATACAATAAGAAGTCATGGCAGAACCAACTTTAGAAGAATACATAGTGAATACTCAAAATAAATCAAATCTTTCTATCACCAGTAACGATATAAACATTGAACTCAACAAGGAATTTTTGGTGGAATTACATAAGAATGCATACTACGGATGGATTGACGAAGACGTAATGGACCACATTGCTAAAGTGCTTAAAATGATTGATTTAATCTACATTCCTGGTGTGGATTCCCATCAACTACAAATGATAGTCTTTCCTCTCTCACTAGCCGACGACGCACAACAATGGTAGATAAACGAGGGGGAAGGAAAAATCACCGTTTGGGAAGAACTTGTTGAGAAATTTTTCTGTAAATTTTATCCCGAATCGTACGATGGAGAAGAAGAAATGTTAGACGAAGGAGATAACTGGGGGATAGATCCACTTGAATTCAAATCGCGAATGAATTTATCATTTGATAAACATATGAAAATAGATGGAAGAACTAAAAAGGTATTGTTCCATGCTTGGATGAATGGGAGTTGGAATAAGAGACGAATGAATGACAGAATCTTAAGTAATAACAATACTACTACTGGCTCGTTCTTCAAGCCTTATCTGATAACACGCGAAAAGCATGACACTAAAAAGGAAGATGAACAAAGTCAGACGAAGCGAAAATATAGCAATACATCCGAATCCATTGACGAGCAACCTAACAAAAGAATGTGTAAAGCAGAAAAGTTTGAAGCTATTCAGTACTCGCTTGGACCCAATGAAGAATATATTGCTATAAGAAGATGTGAATATGATATTTGGGAGAGAAACAACTTCTGATGGATTAGCAGCAATACAAGCATAACTAAACAACCTTGGAAGAGAAATAAAAAAGGTAAATGAAAAAGTTTATGCTACTCAAGTAGGATGTGAACAACGCAAAGGACCCCATTACATCAAAGATTGCCCACTAAAATAAGAAGGGAAAACCCTCGAAGCAACTTACAACATGTAATTTTGTGGACCTTTTCAAGAACAGCTCCAGGATTCTATCTAAGGAACAATGCGAATCCTTCGTACAAAGAACGAAGGCAATCTATGGAAGATACCCTGAGCAAATTCAAGAGTGAATCAGCAAAGAGACACGAAGAAAACTCTAATTTGATTAAAGAAAACCGAGCTTCGAGGGATGCTGCCATTCGTAACCAAGGATCATTGATTAAAACTTTGGAAATACAGATCAGGCAAATGAGCAAGGTACTACAGGAAAGAGGATTTGGAAGTATACCTAGCTCTACTAAAACGAACCCGAGAGATCAAGTCAAGTCAATTTCAACTACTATTGAAGCTGATTCATACCCGATATGCCGTACTGGATCTTCCCAATATGCCGTATCCACTGGACAGAGCCGTACACTAATATACAAGACAAGATAAACGACAATTCAGTTTCCAAATCATTTGAATGGTTACAACTGTGAAGAAAAGAAGGGATTATATAGACCACAATTCTCAGAAGCTTACTCTGAAGCTTCACAATTCATACCTCAAAAGGAGAAAGACCTAGGGAGTTTCACTTTACCTTGCTTTATTAATAATGTTTGCTTTGATAATGCCCTTGTTGACTTAGGAGTTAGCGTTAGTGTTATGCCTCTCTCGACCTACCTTAACTTAGGATTAGACGAATTAGCTCACACTAAATTGACAGTTGAATTGGAGGACAAGACTCGAGTGACATATCCAAAAAGGAATAGTGAAATCGTTTAACTAGTAGGAATTGGTTAAATTTACTTTCCCGTATAGTTTTTATAAATTCTAGATATTGCTACCGAGTGGATATCAAAGTGCCCTTGATCCTTGGAAGACCATTTTTGTCTACACACGTGTAAGATTGAATGTTTACAAAAGAAGATTACTTTAAGGAGTCGGGGAAAACATGGATTTTTTCCCAAGTGTTTAAACCAGCTAGTAGTTTTTAATTTAAGAGGGTCTACATGCTAAGTGTGAGAAAAAGAATGGATCTTGATTTAGAAGTTAGGCTAATAGGAGAGACTTTAGTGTTAAATAGATCATTAAACCCTTTCTTGGAAGACTACATTGAATTAAATGATTTAAATGAAAACATTTTAAGCTAGGAGAAATCACAGGAGATGATTTGATGCCCACCATTGAGGAAGGTGAGGTAATTGAGAAATTTAGAACTAGGGATGATGAACTTAATGTTGGAATTGATGATTACCCTAGTTATTGTGACTATGATAAGAAGATCCATACAGATTGTGCTCACAACTTAAAGTTTTCTTGCATGATAGGATTTGAATTTACACACACTAACTGTTGGGAATTATATTTGAGTGATAAGGAAAAAAAACACAAGAATGAAACTAAAGGACTAAAATCGTCATTCAAGAATTCTACAAGCTGATGGAGAATTATAGAAGATTTTGTCAAAGATATCAAATTATAAAGATATCAAAAGATCTCCTTATGAAGAAATAAGATAACAAAAGATCAATTAAATATTTAAAAGATTTATGTTTATCTCTTTGTAAAACCTATTATCTCTAGTATATAAAGAGATACAGGTTATAGGTTTTATGTATCCAGAAAAGTGTGTGTTCTCAATGAGAGTCGACTAAAAGAAAAGTGTGTGTGTGTTCTAGGCGTGAGTTCTCTAATGTGGACGCCTAGGGTTTGTTTGTTTTAGCCTCAAGAATCTATGATTCCTGTTATTAGTTAGAGTAACCGTTCTAGAATTGATCATCTAGAATTAGGGCTATGAAGAACGTTTGGTTATTAATGAAGAAAACCTTGTTGAATATCTTTGTTCTTATTTCGCTTTGTTTTTATAAATTATAAATTGATATTATCTAGATAAAGGTTCTAAACAACCTGAGCTTTAAACGATTCTAAACGTTTTATTAGGTTTTTCACATTAGTATTAGAGCCTCGTGACTTCGAGCTAAGGATTCTTATAAGGTGTTATTATGGTCGAGTTTATGATGAAAAAGGTGTCGTGTTTCTGCTTTGAAGTTTGGAGTTAAGAATGCTAATTTGTGACAGTTTAGCGATAGTTTTGTGATGCTATACAAGTGTTATCTGGATACTTAGCAGTTTGATGTTCGTTTAAGGCGAAGGTTTTGATACTCCTCGTGATGGTTTTGGCAAGTACAAGTTAGTACTGGTCGTTAACAACTTAGTACTGCTTGCATTCATTAGTACTGCTAGTTTTGAGTATTACTACTGCCAGGGTAAATGGAGTGAGTTAATACTGCTAGCAATGAAAAGAAGTAGCAGATGGGCACGTATTTATGACAACAGGTTTTTAAGCTTAAGGTTTCAAGGTTGTGTTTCTGGTTCGTGTTTCTGGAAGAGAGATGCGTTTGTGTTAAGAAGATTTTGGAAAGCAACATGATATGGAATATGGATGCGTGGTTTTTGGCAGGATACAAGTTTGGTTTGCAGATTTTTAGGGATTGTGATTGACTCACATAATAACCTCCTGTATATTTGGTAGCTAATTCGTGATTGATATATTTTTAGGAGCTGTTATGATAAGCAAGTCCTAATCTTTGGGATTTATATTCGGTTCCCATAAATACTTAAAGCTGCTGATATTGATAAGGAATTAATACTATTCGTGATTATTAGTACTACTCGTATGTTAATACTGGCAATGATCTTAGTGCTGCTCGCTGTCAAGGTATAAGTTAATGTTGTCACGTTTGAAGAACAATAGTAAGTTAGAAGTTTCTACTGTTGATTTGTGATATTTGTGTGTTTGTATTGCTGGCCTTAAAAAGTGAGTACTGCTCAAGTTTACAAGTTAATACTGCCAGGTATGTTTTAGTACTGCTAGGTTTATAAGCAGTTACTATTGTTGGATTCAAATAAAAGGTTAATGCTGCCAAAAGGAAAGTTCATACTGCTAGTCTTATTTTTGAAGACAACTTATGCTGCTAGCATTATACAAAGATATTTAGTACTGCTAGCATTAAAAAGCAGTTTAGTTAATACTGCTTAGGATTTATGGATTTAATAATGCTAGCTCTATTCGATATCAGAAGACACATACATTTGGATCTCGGACATAATTGATTATTGAAGAAAATGGCTCATTTTTGATTTATTTGAAGATGTGATTACGAAGATAATTGAATATTGCTTATTTGATGTTGTAGTTGAGTTTCACAGATGCGTGTTCTTATCATATCTTAAAGTGGGTGTTATTACACTTTAAGAGATAACCTTGTTAGTGCTTACAATGATGTGTCGAAAAGACTCTGTCAAAATTTAGTAAAAGGTGTGTGATTTTTCTTATGGTGTCAATGCTCACATTTGCTTATCACTAGTACGTGTTGTCTCTAGAAGTGAGGTTTTTGTCAAAAGGTTGCGGGTTCTACTTATATTTACAGATTTATTTTTATAAGTTCGACATAACGTGGATAGTGCAAGGACATAAGACACAGTCTTGTGATATTCTACTTCTTTATCAAATTGGTTATACTCAGTTTCTTCATCAGTACTTACTACATAGAGCCTACAGAGTTCGTGATTCAAGAGATGGTAAGAATATGGGTTTTAGGGGATAGCTTAATGTTAAAGTGGTTTAACCATTTATATGCTACATCGAGGTAAGGTTTTTTCTACTACTAGCCTTTGTTACTACTGCTAGTTTAGTTTTACTGCTCAAGTTCATATTTCTTAAGGTGCGTAATGGAGGGAAATTTGGGTCATTAGAATACTTAGACTGGAAGTGTAATATTGGTTCGTAGTTGTGAAGATCAAAGTTGCATACTTTAGTCTCCTATTTGATATTGAAAAAGGGGAAGAAGATTTGATGATTGCAAACTTGTAGATCTCTTGGTAGCTTAAGGCGGCAAAAGTTTTCATTCGTATATTAACTTCAGGGGAAGTTTGTGCTTATTTGGTTTTGTCATTATCAACTAGGGGAAGATTGTTGGGAATTATATTTGAGTTGATAAGACAAAACAGGAATGAAACTAAAGGACTAAAATCGTCATTCAAGAATTCTACAAGCTGGTGGAGAATTATAGAAGATGTAGTCAAAGATATCAAATTATAAAGATATCAAAAGATCTCCTTATGAAGAAAGAAGATAACAAAAGATCAAGTTAAATATTTAAAAGATTTATGTTTATCTCTTTGTAAAACCTATTATCTCTAGTATATAAAGAGATACAAGTTATAGGTTTTAGGTATCCAGAAAAGTGTGTGTTCTCAATGAGAGTCGACTAAAAGAAAAGTGTGTGTGTGTTCTAGGCGTGAGTTCTCTAATGTAGACGCCTAGGGTTTGTTTGTTTATTTTAGCCTCAAGAATATATGATTCCTGTTATTAGTTAGAGTAACCGTTCTAGAATTGATCATCTAGAATTGGGGCTATGAAGAACGTTTGGTTATTAATGAAGAAACCTTGTTGAATATCTTTGTTCTTATTCCGCTTTGTTTTTATAACTTATGAACATTGATATTATCCTAGATAAAGGTCTAAACAACCTGAGCTTAAATGATCTAACGATTTTATTAGGTTTTCACACTAACTTTTTCCCATTGTTGTATGTCAATGTGATGTCCAAAAAGTTTTATAATTCTATAATAAAAGAAAAGATGGTGTACAATAGGGATAATGTTGTAGGAACCTTAATGAACATACCTATCTTTGTTGGAACTTTTTCTGTGATGACGAATTTTGCAGTTTTAGAAAATATGGATGATTATCGTGATGAAGGAATGGGCGATGTTATTTTTGGTGAACCATTTTTAAGAGAAGTTAGAATTAAAACAAAAAGGTTCAAAGGAATAATTACCCTTTACAATGGTGATGATGAAGTAACTTACCAAATGATGCGATCACATCCGAGGTTTAAATACCACACTAATGAGAAATGCAACAAGATCCCACCATTACTGAAGGTAAGTGAAGAGGATAAGATGAATGGAATCTCGCATCCATACCAAAAGCTTAAGGGGTTCTACAAAGGAGTATTGAATTTAGGACCCGATTACATTCGAGATGCGAAGATGGAAGAATGGATCACACGCGGGCACATTAGCGTGCATGAGATGGAATGAAGAGAAGCTAAAGAAAATTCTAACTTAAAGACTTCGCTATAAACAAAAGTGCTTCCTGAGAGACAACCCGGAATGTTATTTAATTTTATCGAGTATGTCTTCCCAGACATTCATCTACGGCGTATCGCTTTTCCATACCTATACGTATTGATTGTCTGGACGTCAGTCTTTACTTTTTATGACACTTTAAAAAAACATTATTGTATCAGTTTTTTTGGAAATACGAAGTTTTCATGCACAAGATCAACGTATTCACTGACTCTCCCGTATTTAGTTTGTTTAGTTTAGTTTAAATTAACCGTAGGTACCAAGAAAGGAATACACGTTTTTTCTTATATTTTATACAGGACCTCGTGAAAGAAATGTCGATGAATATTGGTAGAAAATTTACAAATCTGGAGATCTTGAAGTGTTGGAGTCTTGAAACTTCAAGGCGGCTGTTCAACACAATCTTGCTCAATTAAACTCAACATGGAGAATCTACCGAGCAAATATCAAGGGAGTTTCTCATTCTAATTTTTTTAATTCTAGTATTTAATGTTTTATCTATACAACGAGGACGTTGTATAATTCAAGTGGGGGGATGGAATTAGAATGTTTACTTGTCCTAATTTTCAAATTAAAATGCTTAAATTATGCTCAAATTTAAATTTTTTGCAAGCATACTTTTGTGAAATTACTCGATACATAACCCGCACACAATAACCCTTGTTAGATATTGTGAGGATTTAACCTATCCGTTTCCAAATGTTTACCCAAATTCTACAAAAATATGAGTGTGCCGGTGATGTAGTAGACTTTAAAACTTGGCTTGGTATATCTATTCGAGACTGCAATAATGAGTACTATGGATTTAGATGGAGTAATGATATCGTATAAATACGTACTAGGTGTATGTATATAATAAAGTATCCCGTTAGAAATAAAAATCACTTTAGGAAAAGTAATAGTTAAATCTTCCGGAGTCGTATCCCAACGAAAATTGAATTTGAGATTTACGTAAGTGTTTTAAGTTGGATGCTTGATTGCCATATATTTTGGTTTTTGGCTTCTTTTTTTTAAAACTAAGATAAATAATAATAAACTAGATAATAATATATATAAAAGCAGGAACAAAGCAACTAGACGAAAAGATATATTTAAAAAGAAATGCTCGCCAAATAAAGTGTTTAGATCCTTAAGTGTGAATTCAATATATAATTAAGCTCTTATTGATGAATCAATATCCGTCTAAATAATCATCTTCTCACAACGTTGGTTTTTATTGAAAATAATTGTTCATCAAGATATCGATTACTAAATTAATACCTAGTTAATCTTACGGCTTTTGCCTGCTCGACTAACCAAAATACTAATTTAAGCAATCCGAAAATCACTAATCAATAATTTTCCATTTTTATAATCTCTTAATTCACTAATCACAAATCACTCGACGAGCATAAAAGATAACTACTCACTAAGCATACTAATAATCAAATAAGCAAGTATAATAATAATTTTTCTGGCCAACTTTCGGCCCACCCCAACCGAACACCACGACAACCACCACCCTCATCTCCATGGTAGCCGCACGCCACCCTCATCACCATCTCTCTCATCGTCTACTCCACGACATCACACCCCCGGCTGCCACCACTCCGATCCACCTTGTCACCAACCAACGTCACCCTCCTCACCTCACCACAGTCGCCACCACAACCACCACATCAACCATCTACACCAACCACCACATAAAGCAATGGGGGCGTCACCATCTAGTTCACCATCGTCACCACCACCGAGCACCACCCCCACCATCAACATCATCTTCACACCATCAACATCATCTCTATCAACCCGACACCATCGTCACCCTAGCTGCCGTCGCACCACCACCTCGCCACCATCTTCATAACACTAAAATAAGGGTGCGTTTGGCTGTAGCAGCACGAACCAAGGGTGCATTGGGTTTTGGGTCAGCAGCCATTAAGGGTGCGTTGGGTTTTTAATAAAACCAATCAGGGTGCGTGGGTTTCTCAAATCCACCGCCAAAAGGGGCAAACATTTGGTTAAATAAAAAAATCCCAAAAAAGGTTTGTTGTTCGGTGTGTAACGACCCAAGCAGGGTGCGTTTGGTTTTGATAATTACCACAGCGGGTGCGTTTGGCTGTGGTAGCACCAAGTGTGTGTTGGGTTGAAGATACGACAGCACCAAGGGTGCGTGTGGTTTTCTTATCCGCACCAAGGGTGCATTCTGTTTCGAAAAAGACCTACGAGGGTGCGTTTGGTGTTTCTCAGCCACTCGAGTGCGTTGGGTTTTGAAAACAACCCATCAGGGGTGTTTGTTTTTGGTTTGGCAGTTAACACCCAAGGGGTGTGCTTGGTTTGGCAGTTAACACCAACAGGGGTGTTTGGTTTGCTGGATAACACCAAACAGGAGTGTTTGGCTGCGTGACAGCCATAAGGGTGTGTTTGGGTGAGCAGATTAACCGTAAGGGTGCGTTTAGTTTCATAGTACCAGATTAGGGTGCGTTTGGGTTAGTAGTTAACAGCCACAGGGGCGTTTGGTTTTGATGTTTATAAACACAAAGGGTTGTGTGGTTTAGTTATAACAGATTTTTTTTTTTTTAGGGGTGTTATGTTTGTTTAAGTATAAACGAAAGTGAGGTTTGGTTTGACAGCATAGTGGGTGCGTTTGTTGTTAATAAACAGCCATGGGGTTGTCTAGGATAACAGAAACACAGAAAAGGGTGGTTTGGTATTGGCAGCAGCCGTAAGGGTTCGTGGTATTAAAATAGTACAAAGTCGATAATGAAAATATCATAAGATTTTTCTAAATATAAAACATGATCTAATGGTTGGATTAATTGTTAAATACATGTGTTGTGTATTATTTTATATTTGGTTTTAATAACTCTTTGTGAGTGTTTTTTAGATTTGAGGATAAAAACCTTAATAGGGGGGGGGGTGGTTTTTAGGTTTGCAACATGGATCGATTTCATTGAGGGAAACTAATTAATCCTTTGTTAATATTGAAAACGGTTAAATAGGACGAACATGTCATAGCCGAGATTTTTATAAATCGTAACACTATATTAACTTTTACAAATCTTACTTAACTTATTATCCTAAACAGGACATTTTAATGCCTAGTAGAATTATTAGATCGTGAAGAACCGGTAAATCAAACGAGCAATAAATTTATAGAAATTCATTCAGTCTAACTCGCAACTTAAAAACGGCATTTATTTTATAAAGAAACATTTCTATTTAATATTTGGGGATATTCGGGCCATGTTCCCGAATTAATTAGTTTCATTTATTTATATCATCTCTCTATATAATACTCGGGTAAAGTATTATATAATTGTACCATTTTATTTATATTGTCGCCTTTTAGAGTAAACACATGTCGCTATATATACGCGTTCAATTATTCTTTTGGTTTTTTAATCATGTTTATATAATTTCACAGTATGAATTATATACTCGGTAAATTTTCATTATGTAATATATACGGAATCTTAAACCATCTTGCGATTTACTTTTTGATTTATTTATTTAACCAACCACCATGCTATTAGAACTTTAAATCTAAATCTTTTATCAACGTGTCGCGTTGATGTACTTATTCATCGGAAAACCCAAATACATTATCCTAGGCTAGGGGGTCTTAGCCGTTAAGATAAACTACAACTTCTTGGTCGAGCCGTTCCGGTTTTTGTTTGTGTTGTGCTATATGTGCATTTCTGCCAATCGTTCTACAACATCGAGGTGAGTTTATAGCCCCACTTTTACTTGTTTTACATTGCTTTACAAATCTCAGGAGAGAATGCATGCTCATTACAACTTGTTTACATACTCATACTTATACTCATTTACAAACTCGGTTACTTGATTGATATCACACTCTTTCTACTTATGAATTTAAGTATTTAAAGCTGTTTATGAATACAATGGTTATTTCTTCATTGGACACAAGTGTTTTTGGTTATCATCTCATGTTTACGCTTGTTGCCATAAGTAGCGATTAACTCCACCTCTTTCCCTAACTATCATGAACCGTCAGATTTGCTTGACACGACTGTACTAGTTAGTAAAGGCGTGTAAAAAAAAGTTTATCATCAAATAGATCTATAGGACTAATTACCCTATCAGGTGATTACGCACACTACCCACGGGCTCCCGATAAACGGATATATAAACCATGTCCAATCTCATTGTGGTGTCTTAGTCAGACATATACGCCGGTAGGGCAGAATACACTTGGCATAATTAAGTGCCTACAATAAATTACGTTCGGTTCATGAGATTAGCGCAACAGTAGATACATTTATGCGATACTGTATCAGTTTATAGTAGATCCATACTTTTGAAATCTTGGGTTCACACTACTTTGTTTGAACATTACTGATTTAATAAACATTTTTTCATTAGACTAGTGGTGAAGCAGTAGACACAATACTTTTTCGTTCTACATTTCCATTACAATTTTTTTGTGCGTACTATTTATAAGGATTGAAGTGGTCATGCATACTTTATAAGTCTTTTGATTTCAACATTTACATATAAAAAAATCTATGAACTCACCAACTTTGTGTTGACATTTTTAAGCATGTTTTTCTCAGGTAAATTAGATGCTTGGCTTACTTGATGTGCATTAGAGTCTAAATAACAAGGATTTCATTTTGGAGTTCTACTTACATACAAAATGATCAAATCTCGTTGTATTGCTTTCAAGCTTTTCATTTTGATGCAATCATGGGACACATGTTATATCCATTTCAAGAAAATCAACGAGATTACTTTTCAAACGACACATTTAGAGTCGTTCCCTGTAATCTTGTGCTGTTGTATATGATAAACTCCGAACATATTTTGCTGCGACACATTTTTTTGGGTGTTACAGAGTGGTATCAGAGGCACTAGTTATAGAGAACGAGGTTGCATATTTACCTAAGACTAAACCGTTAACCGTTTTCACAAACATTGCATCCCATCAAACATTTTCACAACTACAACACACTACTTTCTTACTTGCTAAACATACTTGTTTACTTTAAGTTTTACATGACATACAATATATATAAATATATATGCTTGCATCCCTTTTGCGTAATACGTCACGGTTTTATATAATAGTTATTATATAAATACTATAACAATTTTTAAGACAATGTGAAGCTGCACAATGGACTTATTTTACTTTTTAGACATTGGAGTTTGCACAAAGGTCTCATTTGACTTCTTAGAAATTGTGAGTTGCACAATGGTCTCACTTTGTTCTCAGACATTGTAAGTTAAACAACGGTCTCTAAAAATATTTTTTTCAGGACTTCATACAATATCGTATTACGCGAAAATACATGGGATTATGTGTGAATCTAAGTATTACAAGTCTTGTATGGGCGGGACTGTAATAGGAGGATTGATATGATAATTGCTATGTTGACTCATTCTAAAGACCTTCACCTAACTTTATTAACCGAGCACACATAACTATCTTGACTCCTATTCGATCTCACGCTTGATTGTTTTTAATCCCGTCTCACGAAGACGAGTTTAAAACACTCAATCACAATACTTAATTAGAGCACATGCATCATGCGTGTCATCCACCACCTTGAAGGATTGTGAGTACGCGTATTAGTAATCAGAAATTATTAAGTAGATGATTTAATAATCTCGTTATTTGAAAGGATTGGGACGCCTCTTCATTTAACTAAAGAAATTCTAAATCACCGCACCTAAGTTTAATCAAATCCTTATTATTACATAAATAGTGGCACGCTTCTTTAAGTAAATAAAAATAATAATGGAGTGGGGCTTAATGGTATCCAATAAGACACGATAACAACTCAAACCCGATATTCATCTGGAATCCGTTGACAGGTCTAAAACACAATCGTGCCTACCACTCAGCATGAATCTTAAGCCTCACTGAAACTACCTTATCTCATTCTTAAGTTATTACTTTTGACGTTACAAATCTTTGCCATCATGAACTGTTGGTGGAGCTAATAGACTTGTACACACTTGAACTAATGTAGTTGATTCATCATCGAACTAACGACTAAGTACCATATTCCACCGTCCATCACATAATCTCTCCCTCGAGCTCCCCCATTTGTTGAACTTTATACTGGGGATATTGTTTCTCGAAATATCACCACTATCTATATCCCATCACCGTTTGTTATAGTTATTGTCGTTATGGTTGTTGTTGTTGGGTCCTAGAGCGGTCCACTAGTGCAAAGACTTAGGTCGTGGTACATCCCAGCTTGTACAACTTTATCCAATAGGTAATGCAACCCCTTTTAAACCAGATAAACACCTATCGACGAAAGAGATAGTCAAACTATTCATTTCGGGCCAATAGTATGAAGACTTAGGTCACGATACATCCTAATACTGCCAAGTAAGTTGAATACCTACATCCATAAGCCTTGTAGATGTAAATCATCAAACATTACCGATAGCAGAAACTAGACACTGCCCGTAAACAGTTAAAACTTTACACAGACACACTCACGCGACTACACTTTTCCCCTCGACGCTTTCACTATTAAGAAACTTTCCTTATAATGCGTGCATATCAGTCATAAACCTGTAATGATTTTTTTTTTCTGGATACTCATTTTTGATGGATTTACATATCCTGGTCAAACCTAGCCAAATTTGTTGTATAATTGAGAAGTGTTCAAAACATCGAATTTTGCTTACTAAAGTATATCACATCTGTTAGATCAAACTGGATAAATAAAAATCTTAACTCTTTTCTTGGTCACACAATCGGTTAACACAAATTAAATCTCGGGACGAGATTCCTTTAAGGGGTAGGTACTGTAACAACTGGTAGTTTTCGGAATATTAAATGATTATTTTAACCTTTGACTTTTTTGAGTCCGACTTGACTTTTGACTTTTGATATTTTATTGTCTCATAAAAACAATTACCGCGTAACCGGTAAAATTTTCGGAACATATTTTCAATAATAAATCATATTTATTATTTCATACCTCATGTAGAAATTATGTTTTAAACTTATTTGACTTGAAAACGAAAAGATATATGTTATTCATAAGCTGACTTATCAAAAACGACCCACTAAATCACGTTTTCACGACTCAGACTCTAAAGCAATTTGATGTAAAACGACATTCCGGACAACTTTTTAGTTTTGCCAGAGACTTGAAAACAAGCAAAAAATGACCGAAATACCCTCGCAAAATTTTGAAAACGAAAACAACGCGTACCGACATGAAAGTAATTATACATATATACAAAAGGAAAAGTGCTTCCACTCACATCTTGAACAGTAACTAGGAAATAATATTTAAATAATCAAATGTTACACACAAAAGACTTGAGTGAACAGTAAATGGAACATTAAAATATTATCCACTTACTTGAGTGAACAGTAATTTGCTACATTACACTAATATAATAATTGATGAACAGTATTTTTCTTAAACAAATCACAACAAACACATAATCAAACTCAAGAGATACGTGTTCTTCCATTATCTATCCAACACCTCTTTCTTCCTCTAATCTAAACACGATTCAGAAAACACACAATGAATTCATAATTTCATCCTTCTCCCAAATCCAAGACAAAAATATATATCTCTTACTATCTCTCTTTCCCATCTGATTTCAATGGCTCGAAATTGCATCAAACCACTTATGTAAGTTTATCTACCCTAATTAAACTTTGGATTTTGAGTGTTATTATGTGTTCATCTTTTCAAAATTTGAATTTTGGTTTTTGATTATGGGTTTTGGGTGAAGATGTTAGGACTTTTTAGAACAACCTGCGCATGTCGTGAGGTGCGCATCACTGATGGCCATAGCAACAACCATCATCTTCATCACCACGATCAATTTTATGGGGTTCTTAAGGTAATCATATACAATCGATTTCTCAGTTCTAATTATCTTATAGTATCTTATGAATAAAAATGATACATGTAATCAATATTAGGGGCTTTCAATATGATTTAGGTATCAGTTGTAGTTTGTGTTTTTTGAAAATTAGAATTTGTATTTTTGTATTTGTTAGTTTTTATGATTGGTGTCTTAATAAGTTATAATACGTGTTTTTATGGTTGTAGTTATACAAGATGTGAAATGGGTTTGGTATGTGATGGATAAGCCCTTTGTTATAAGTCATAAGGGGGTGTTTGGGAACTGAGATTGCTTATTTAGATGGCTATGTGTTTACAGCGTTGTTTTTGAAGTAATTAGCAATTAAGAATGAGCATCAGATAGCAAATAAATGAATAATAAATTAAGACGCATTAGAGTAGTTTATTAATCTTGCTGATGAGTTTATATGTAAATTGGAAAAATATTATGCCTGATTTAGATCCATAATCTCAAATCATATTGCGTCTGATGGAGACTGAATAATTTTTTTGCACTTTTAATTTCTAAGGGCAATGTAGCTGTTGTTATGTTTTCGCAAGTTTATAGGCAGTTTTACGGTTGTAGGTGTTAGGGAAGCTAATGGTCAACTTTGATATTTGGTTTTGACAAGAAGAAGTATGGCGGTTGAAATATATTGGTTTCTTGCAAATTGAAAGAGATTAAACTAGGTGTAAGGGCCAGACTAACCACGTAGCAGTCAGCACAGTCAGCTCTAAGGTAATAGGTTTTTAATGATCAAAGTTAGATAATATATATGTGTATATAAAAAAACTTATCCTGTATGAAAAATAGTACATGCCCTTCATAAACATTTTTATATGAATCAATCCTTTCAAAATTTTAATTTGAAAACGTTTACCATAGTGTTTTCATAGTGAAATTGAGTTTTTGGTATATGTGTTTTAGTAGTGGCTACCTATGAAAATTGTAGTAATGGATGTTAAAAGGGATTGATTTGTTAGCGAAATTGAGTTTTTGGTATATGTGTTTTAGTAGTGTATGCTAGAGATATGAAAATTGATGTTTGTACTGTATATGTGTATGTCTTTGTTAATCTATATGATGAAGGCTTATACAGAAATTACATTTTGGTTGCAGGTATGTTATGGACATGGAGGACAAGGAGGCGACAAAAGGCCGTTGTCCTGCATCTTACACATTAAGAAAAAACATACCCGCATATCAGCGGGTGGTGCTACTGTTGCACGTCCTATAAAATATTATTATCAGTAAATTAAATATTGAGCATACGAAATTAATCGACGTGAATGTTTTCAAGGTGATTGTCATTTCGTACGTACTATATTGCTTTTGATTTAGAAAAGATGTTGAAATGTGTTGTTGTAATACTTTGAAATTATTATGCAATAGCAGTTGTATGCTTTGAATTTAATTGCGCTTAGATTATGAGTGGCTTTACGTGTTTCATATTGGTTTCCCATTGCTTAAGTTTGTTGCTAACATTAAATGTTATTTGTAACTTTGTAGTTGTATTATTGACGGTATGAAAAGAAATTTTATATTTGATATACTAGAGACCAGAATATGTATGATAAGATGACATGTAAATTAGATTGGGGCTTTTACAAGCCTTTGATAATGTGCTAACCTTAACTTTCCCCCCAAAATAAGCAAATAGGCTAAAGTAATGCTATTTCTTAATGTAGGTTTTTTTCGAGAAAAGATTTGTTTTTTTTACTTTTGATTAAGTGTTTGTGATATTGTCTGAATGAGAACGGATCAAAACACGTTTCGTAATATTTCTTTTTTGGTTCAGATCAATATAGGGTGGGTTGAGGCGATTTGTGTAACTCTCAATTATCACGGTAAGGGAGCTCGGGACCTCAAGTTCCTGATATAACAAATTAGCCTCTAAGTTACATATGCATCTCATGAGTTGCATATATTACTACTAATATTAAGTATAACAAAATAGCAGAATAATCATATAATAGTGTTTTTCAATGTTTTGTTTATTGCACATAATCGCACCACGAATCTTGCAATGGCAGATAGTGAAATTTAAGTGAGTCACTTTCGCTATTAAAAATACAAATAACCTCTAAAAAACGTATTAATAAAATATTCGACCTCTCAAAGTTATAATAATAACAAAATGTGAAAACGTTACGATAAAATTAAACGTTATAAATTACTAATCATAAAATTCTATTTCTAAGACAAATCCTTAAGGTTATGGGATAAACAAATAATAAACATATTATGACGATAAAATATTTTCCTTATAGCCTAACATTTCTACAAATGTGTTTTTCAATAAAAATATAAAAACAAATATTTATTCCATTAAAAGATATGTTTTCATAAAACATAAAAATTTGTAATTTAAATTTTCCCCCAAAAAAAATTTCATAACAGGATACAACCTTCACCACAAAAGGACAAAAAAAGAGCGGAGTCTAGTGGCGGTCCCCTTATATATAAGGGACTGCCAGGACCGCCACCAGCAACGGTCATTTTTTTGTCCCCTATAAATACTGGCCACCCCATTTGAAAAACTGAACTCTTGCCACAAATTTTCTCAGATCCATTTTTCTCGCAATCTCTTTCCCTTTCTTTTCATAAAACACATAACTAATCACTAACAAACCGTTAAAATCTTGTTTCAAGTGATTAATCTCTTTCTCTCTTTCCTCCTCCGTCTTCTACTTCTAATCAAGTGCAAAGAGAAGAACAATCAAATTCTTCTAATATACAATTGTTCAAGTGCTTCTCTCTCTCTCTTCCTCCTCAAAGATTACAAAATCTATCATTACAAATATTGTAGTGGATGTTGTGTAAGATTGGATAGTGGTAGATCCAAGTGTGTAAATTGTGTATTGGTGTGATTTGGATTATGTGTCAATCCAAAGGTATATATATTGTGAGTGTGTAAAGACTTAGTGAAGTCTTAGATTGGTTCTAGTTAAGATTAGGACTCGACATCTTGCTTAGTGTCTGAAAAGAAAGTAAGCGACATGTAAACGATTTTCTCCGCCTAAAGTAGCTTGTTGACATAGCTAAATCTGAATTTGGAGTACTCGTGGAGTGGAGTAAGAACGAAGAGTGCTCGTTTGCCAAACACTATAAATCTTGGTGTCCGTTGGATTGATCGTTTTTTTTCTATATCCCTTTATATCTTATTGTTCATTTAGTTTATTACAATAGATAGTTTTTGTTGTGAATTCATTTTGTTGCTTGTATTGACATGAAATCGAATCAAACCATTTTTATAAGCAAAAAAAGAAATTTTAAACCGATCAATTAACCTGTAAACTATTTACCCCCCCCCCCTTTTAGTTTCTGTACAATTGGTATCTAGGCAGCAATGTCCACATTAAGAATCTTAAAATATATTGTATTTAAGCTTGGATCGATCTATGGATTCTGACGAAATATCTATAAGGGCAAACTGCTATGCAAAAGACCACCACTTTTTGAAAGCGATAGTTTTATTTATTGGAAAAATAGATTCGAGACATATGTTAAATCAAAAGATCTAGATCTTTGGCATGTTATTACCAATGGTGATTTTCAACCCATTATTCAAAATCCGAAAACCAAACTTGATGAGGTTGTCCCTTTTGAAAAACAAACTGATGATCTTAAAAGAAGGCTTGCGAAAAATAATGAAGCCAAAATGGATATTTACAATGCTTTGCCTATAAAAGAATATGAACGAATTTTCCTGTGTAATACGGCAAAAGAAAATTTGGAAAACTTTGTTAATCACCCATCAAGGTTAATATTCCAAGTCAAAGAAAGTAAGCATCGACCTTTTGGTTCAACGAATATGAATAAATTTCGTCATTTCCAAAAGAGAGTCTATAGAAAGAGCTTTTGCTAGATTTAATACTATTATTATAAGTCTTAAAGCTCTTGATGAAGGTTACTCTAGTAAGAACTACGTAAGGAAGTTTCTTAGGGCTCTACATCCTAAATAGAGAGCAAAGGTCACGGCGATTGAAGAGTCAAAAGACTTAACATCACTATCCTCTTTGATAAGCTCATCGGAAACCGACCAAAGTCCATGATGATGACATTCAAGAAAGATTCCGAAAAGTCAAAAGCCAAAAGTTGAAAGGAACTCTCTGCTTTAAAGCCTAAGAACAAAAAGAATCTAGTGATGAATAGGTTTTGACTTCCGGTAGAGAAGACGAAGATTACGCCATGGCGGTAAGCGACGTCAGAATTTCTTTAAGAGAAGAGGAGATTCGTGAGACAACGACAAAAAGACCTTTTAAAGAAGCCGAGATGACAAAAACAGCAAAAGTGAAAGGAAATGCTTTAGATGCGGAGATCCAAATCATCTTATTGGAGAATGTCCAAAGCCACCGAGAGACAAGAACCAAAGAGCATTTGTTGGAGGTTCTTGGAGCGATAGCGGTGAAGAAGATGATGAAAAGATCCAGACGAGACATGTCTTGTAGCTCAAGCACCAAATAAGGTATGTTCTGAATCTTCGACTTTGTGATTGAAAACCTCATCAATTTAATGATTTAGATTTAGACAATAAATATGATAAATTATGCAAAATGAGTTTAATGATAATCACTAAGAACAAAAGGTTAAAAGCTATTAGAAATAGCCCTAAGAAATGACTTAAAGAATTAAAAATAATTATCCACACTCGAGAAGAAACAAGGGATTGTGATCTCGATTTGTGCAAGTATCATACACGTTAAAAAAGAAAATGAAAATCTTAAAGAAGAATCTATCTAGATTAAACAAATTTGAAAATAGTAAACATTGCTTGAATGAAAAGTTAAGTAATCAAAAACCCGCCGGTGATAAATTAGTTTAAAGTTTAATTCAGTTGAAGCATCATCTAGTAGAACTAAGGAAATAAAATTTGTGAAAGCTCAGAAAAAGACGTGTTCTGATGGAGGTCCCATAATTATAGGCAACCCCCTTAATGATCCGACGACCCCCAAAATAAATATGGGACCGCCACCAGTTACACCTGGATCTGAGAAAACTGTGACCTTTCAAAAGTCTATTTTGGGTCCTAGACCAAAACACATAATTGTAAAGAAAGTCAAAGTTCCTGTTGCTAGTGACAACGAAGTTAAACAATTCTATAAGCCATTGTCAAAACCTAGAGTTGGATTTTCGAAACCTAATTTTAGATCTAAAACTTCACCTCCTAGAAGAGTCAATAATAATTATTCTCGTCCGAAAACACCACAACCTAAAAGACATGTTGGTCGACAAAACCAACCCCATAGATTTCCCGTAACTTGGAATAACTTTCCACATCAAGGTTACATGCCATGGGAAATGTGTCTTCCATTTTCACATCCCAAACAATTGCCTCAAATGCAAGGGATGTTTGGCACTAACAACTTTGGACCCATGAGATATTGGGGACCAAATGTTTGAGTTACTGTCTTATATAAATAGATATTCCTTGGAGTCGATTTGGAGCCCGATGAATAGATCAAGGATAGCGGATGTTCCAAACATATGACGGGCAACCGAAAGCTCTTATCCACTTACAAGGCATACAATGGAGGTAACGTTCTTTTTGGTAGTAATCTTCGCGGTAACATCATTGGCAAAGGTACTATTTGTAATGACTCTCTTAAAATAAATAATGTAGAACATGTTGATAATCTATGATTCAACTTGCTAAGTATAGGGCAAATATGCGATAATAAGTATAAAGTAACTTTTTCTGAACATGATAGTGAAATCAATAAGGACGGTAAAGTGATAGGTAGAGGTATTAGGAAGAAAGGCTTATATGTTATGAAATTAGGAAATAAGCCTAAGGATCAAATTTGGTCTAGAAATCGTTTTGATGATAATCCACATTGTGGCATAGGAGATAGTCCACGCAAATATGCGTCTCATTCAATCGTTAGCTTCTAAGGAATTAGTTAGGAACCTACCTAAGCTTAAGTTTGATCAACATTTTTGTGATGCTTGCAAAATTAGAAAACAAGCTCACGTTAGTCACAAAGCTAAGAATGTAGTCTCAACGACTAAATGCTTAGAACTTCTCTGTATGGATCTTTTTGGTCCATCCGCCGTACGGAGCTACAGAGGAAATCGTTACACCCTAGTCATAGTAGATGACTACTCTGGGTATACTTGGACTAGATATCTTAAGAATAAGACGGAAGCTTTCGATCAATTCGAAATATTTAGTAAGAAAATCCAAAATCAATTAGGATGTACAATAGTGCCAATAAGAACCGACCACGGTAGAGAATTTGATAATGAAGTGCAATTTGGAGAGTTTTGTAATGCCAATGGTATTACTCACAACTTCTCGGCTCCACGCACTCCTCAATCAAATGAAATAGGACACTTCAAGAAATGAGTAGAACAATGTTAAACGAGCAATCGTTATCACAAAAGTTTTTGTGTAATGCCGTAGATACTTCAACATTCTCAACCGAATCCTAATTAAAAACCAACCCCAAGGAAAAAACAAACCGTTATGAAATCTTGAAGGTATGAAACCCTACTCTAGACTATTTTAGAGTGTTTGGAAGCAAGTGCTTCATTCTAACACTAAAGACTACCTTACCAAGTTTGACCCAAAGTCATACGAAGGTGTCTTTCTAGGTTACTTGAGATCCCAAAATAAGAAAAGCCTATATCATCTTAAAAACACACTAGGAAAATCAAAGAATCACTCAACGTTACATTCGATGAAACTTCTCCACCCTCGAACTAAATAAATCTAAACTAATAATATTGAAAAGAGAAAGAAGGGGAAACCGAATGAAGAACCGCAAACGAATATAAAACCATCCGATTTAATAAGCTAAAGAAAATACTCAAGTTTGTCAAACTTAAGATATTCTATCTAGCTCATTAAACCCTTAAGCTCCTCGCCTATGAGTTGAACCGGTAACACCATCACAAAACAATCAAAGTTAAGACAATTATTAAAAATTTAATAAAAAATTTCATAACCTTTTCCCTAAAACTTTACTAAACGATTATTATCAAAAAACAAATAAAAATCATAAACTGCTTTTAGTAAAAAAACTTTTACTACCGAATTTTTCACAAACTATTGGGCCAGGCCCAAATAAAGCATTAAACTATGATATATGAACCCGAACCAATAAGCCACAAACTTCTAACGAAAATAAGCTAATATCCGAATAACCGAATGGAACCAACCCGCATCCAAACTACCGTTACAACCACAAGATAAACTCACCGATAGATAGAATATATATAAGCAGAAATAAGCAGAAATTATCAATAAGCTATAAGGTAGCTAACGAAAAGGTAAAACGAGACGGATGAAGCAATCGATATATAAAACGACACCAGGAGACTCGACTTCTAAACCATCGAATCATAAATCAACCAACATCCTAGAACCATACATCAATTAAAAAAACGATCGAAACCTAAATACGAGAATCTGGTAACATATGTGAATCGGTTGATTACATGAGAACAAAAATGGAAACTACATAAACGGAATACTTGCCCTACTCCTAATCTACCTGCTACTATATTCTATTGCTACCCTACTCCTACGAAATGAAGAAAAAAAACAAGATGCCAAAAGATAATGAAAGATAAGAATTTATGAAAAGTAAGTTGCGTCTGCTGCCTTCCATTTCTTTTCTTATAACTCCTGCGTATCTTGTAAGCCAACAGATTTGGACCCAAAAAATGCATTTTGGGCTTCATCCCTTTAATTTCAAAACTGGGCCTTCAATTTCATTAATTTAGTCATGGGCTGAATCGTGTTATGGGCTGAGCTTGCATTTGCTGGGCTTGGTAGTGTCTTATCTCTTGGGCTGGTATGTATACTTTGATAAGTATGGGTCGGTCCGACCCATATGAATGGAGTCAGACCGGCCCAATAAAAGGTGAAGGCACCGTTTGACTCGTAATCTCGTGCTCTTTCCAATGGCATGCTCGGGTAATTTTCAAGACTTCATCTTGGTTTTGAGTAATAATTAAACTTGACTAAATCGAACCCGATAATTCTCGTTTTTGCACCGTTTTCAATCCTTTTACCTACAAGACATAAAAATACCAAACAAACATATTTGCAATATAATTAAGCATATTTTAGCATTTTTAGTCCGATTAATAGTGTTTTCTGGGTTATAAAAAGATGTGTATTTTAGCGCTCATCAAATTCCCCCACACTAAGCTATTGACTTCACACTGGCTGTACATTGACAACGAAAAGCACGGTAAGGTACTGGGAAGGGAAGCCGCCCCATCAGCAATGAGGATAGCAGGGCCTGCCCAAAAGAAAGTAAGATAGGCAAAAAACCGGGTATAGGACCCCACCCCCCACCCTCGAAATCCTCGTGTTCTTTTATATACAATGGCATTGCTTCGGGTAATTTTTTACGAATTTAACATCGGTTTAATTGAGTAATAATTAAACTTGAACCTAAAATACGAAACCCAGATAATTATCTGCTCTGTTTTTTTTGTTCACCGTTTTCACCCTTTTACCCTGCGAAGACATAAAAATAGATACCAATCGTTTTCAATCCTTTTACCTGCAAGACATAAAAATACCAAACAAACATATTTGCAATATAATTAAGCATATTTTAGCATTTTTAGTTCGATTAATAGTGTTTTACGGAGAATAAATGATGTGTGTTTTGACACACATCAAACTCCCCCACACTAAGCCATTGCTGGTTTCACACGCAATGTTTATAAAACAAACCCGAAAATAAATAACTTTATCCCCCTTTAACTTATGACCCCTCATAATCAAACAAAAACAGAAAAGGTCCATTAAGAAGGTTCAAAAATCATTTATTTCACAAGCACCCCCGTTTTAAACCACTTATTAAATTAAAGATAAAAGCTAAAATAAAATATTTTTATGAAATTTATTTAAAAAGGCTTTTAGAACAGGAGTTTGTCATCCTCGACTTTTCATAATCACCAAAACCAAGCTTAAAACGAAATCACAGTTAAATATAAGATTATATGCTAACACTACTCATAAATGCAAATTGTGTAAACGCAGCTACTTTTCGCTCCCTTATTCCTAAATCTTCTAAGAATTTCATTTTTATTATAGGTTACAAATAAATTATGGCCTTATTTTTATAAAGTAAACCCGGTTTAGAACATAATTAGTTTGAAATCTAAAGAGACGATATGGTGAGAATAAGGTCCACATTATGGTTCTAATTTTGCATGATTTAGGGGTTATCCGTTTTATTTCATCCGAAACAACTCAACTACGAGTCCAGAGACGGAGGCTTTATTTAGATAACCCCATAGTCAAAATTTGGCTTTATTATTATTATTATTATTGCAACACTATTAAACCATGGTCCTTTAAGCAACTGACACATCGGGCGTCCTAATCGACGAGAGCCAGTAGTCTTATTTCGACCATGGTCAATTCCTCGACCTTTTAGAAGGCTGCAACATCGGTTGTGAGCCGGCAAGATGCAGCAAACTTTTATCAGTCTCGGATTATTACTATGTGCCTTATTTAGAAGACTGCCACATCAGTTGTGATCCGGCAAGAGACAGTAAACTTTTATCAGCCCACAGTTTTTATTATTATTATTATTACCTCCACCCTTAAACTGACTACCACACATCGTTTGTGAGCCGGCCAAGAGGTAAGTAGGTCCTTATTTTGCTTCGGTTATTTACTAATTATTATTATAGCCAAATTTCAAATCCTGTGGGACTTTTAAACAACTGCCACATCTTAATGGGCGACTACCATGGGTCCAGGAGTCTATATTCCCACAAACACTGACAAAACCCCTCGATGTGACCTTACTTCACCTGAAGGGAATCCGACGAAGGGATCTAAAATAAGAATCGTAAAAACCAAAGCAACTTTATTTATTCAATAATATAACGTTTATTAAGCTAATGGGAGCAAAAAGCAACAATTAACCTCTATGGGCTCTAAAGAGTTCCAACTACTCCACGCTTAGCATCTAACTTATATAAAACTCTATCACTTTTTGTTCTTTGCAAAATTTTAAAGTTAAGCAAACTGCTAAGTCTCGAAAGCTAAGGGGAAAGCTAGACTTTAAACCTCGGTCAAGTCAAAAGCTACCTAATTCTACAGGCCTACTAATTTATATATTTTCATCATTTTTTCCTATTTTTTTTAAATATATATCATAATAAAATAATAAAAAATTATAAAATTTTGGTCAAAATGGGGTTGCGTGGGAACAAATATAGGCACAGGTAAGATCATATTTTGGCAGAAATCCCCCCCCCCCCCCACACTTAGAATGGAACATTGGCCTTAATGTTCAAAAGCATCGGGTTTTACCCCCACAATTAGGAACGAAAAAGGCAAATGCAAAAAATTCCAAGTGTGAAAGGGGAAACACAATATATATACATGATCAGGATTGAGGATTCCAAAATAAGCAGAAGATCGAAGAACGGATGATTGGAGGATTGAAAACAAGCACGGGTCTTCATGATCTTAAAGAATCCTGTAAAAACGGAACCACATACCATAGAAAGAAGCACACCCCCACACTTGGGCTATAAAATCACACACTTATTTATTAACAAAATAGAAAGAAGAAAAGACAAACACAGTTGCCTCCCAGAGAAGCGCTTGTTTTTGTGCAGTCTCTTAACTTGACTCTCCCAATATCAACGATATATTAGAGGAACGCAACGATGTGGATGTGCAAATCTTAATCGGACTTTCATTCAAGATGTTTAGATAAAACAATTGAAGCACATAAAAGTTCCACTCCGATGAGATACCACCGGCTCAAGACTAAAAACGGGAATGCCGGGGTCAAAAATGGTGTCTTCACTCCCAGAGTAGAGAAGAAAATAATCCACCGAATAGGTGAAATAAGGAAGAAATTTCCGATAACATATGTGAAGGAAAGATAATGGCGATCCTCAAAGGGTAATTTCACATATGTTGGAGAAAAAGTGTTCTCATGAATGCCAGGGTCGAAAACTTTGACCATACTCTTCAAATCTTCTTTATCAAGTTCATCCTTTAAACTTCTCGCATCATGATCTAAAAATACCTCGAGAGGGAGATTAGGAATAGTGTCATCAATAATCAAACTTTCAAGGTAGATTATATCTCCTTCCGAATCATGATAACCGTTCTCAATATCCGTAGAAATATCCATATCTAGAAAAGCAGTGATTTCATCAATTACGCCTCATAGGTCGAAACACTCATCCTCATCAGCATCAGAAAGAGGTGTGATAAGCAAACCCGACTCATCAAAGTTAGAGACATAAGAGTCCTTACTCTCGATGTTCTCTAACACCTCATCAAAATGAGGATTTACGGCACTAGAGATGTATTCGTCATCGAATTCGAAAAGAGGGTTCGAGTAAGTTTTAACATTTTTCTTCCGAACGTCTATCGATAGTGGATCATCATCACTAAGGTAAAATCATCATTTCGAATCGAAGAGAGGGGATTAAGAAATTCACGGATTTTTCCTCATAAATGTTAATGGAAAGAAATCATCACACGAAGGTAAATCACAATCACTATCACTCTCGGATGTATCCTCGGACTCACTTGGGATTAGAACAAGATCCTCAACATTAAACTTTATGAATTCGTTCGATTCCTTTTTAGGAATAGTGTTAATTCCTCATTCCCCCATGAAGAGAAGAGACATCGGGCTCTAAAGTTTTCCGTAAAAACGGGCGATTGCAATAGATTGAGGTAATTTGAGAAACCTAATTTCATTCAAAAGGAATAGTACTCTCTCGTAATCATAATCATCATCGTCATCGTAGCAAAAAGATTTGAAACGTTGCGAATGATAAGTACAAAAGATTTAGCCACTTGCACTAGATGCCTGAAGCTCTTACTTTTATTAATCTCACAATACTCATATCCATTGAATTTACCTTTAAGCTCATCAATTATACTTTCACATTCCCTTCTAAAATGAATATCTATTTTCTCATTACGATAATCTTTAAAATGTAAATCATTACTTAAACTTAACATTTCATCTAAATAATGCTGCTTTAGATTCTCCATATCTTGGATACTCATTTCTTGAGGAGGTGATTGATCGATATTAGCCGCTTGCTCTAGTAACATTTCACCAAAGAATTGTATAAGTTTATTCCCTGACTCAATCATTTTATCCCCATCTAATCGTGCACATCATTCATCCCTTTGAAAAAAGGGTCTTTCTTGATGATTTCGGAGGGGACAGATACTACTCGTTGGGAGTGATTTATTTGGTGGTCAAGGAACGCATAGGAATTTATCATTATGCTACAAAAGTGGTTTTGATTCATCGGTTGACACTGAAAAGTCTCATGAGAACCTCCACAGTTTTCACAGCAAAGATATTGTTGTGGAAAACTTGGTGAATTTTGTGGATAATAATTATCACTAAAGTTTTGATTGTAGCTCGGTTCCTGCTCATGGACAAGCAGGAACCGTGGCGGACAATCAAACCCATAGTGAGAATCATTCCTACATAACTCGTACGAGTATGTCTCGAACTGGGACTGTGGAGGTGGGTTAGAAAAATCGGGTGTTTCATTATAAGAATAAGGATTTGGGTCAAACTCATTTCCGGATCCTACACTGCTACAGCCCGGATAGTTTCCACCATTAAACGGACCTCCACACCACGAGCAACCAAAATGGTTATACGAAGACATGTAAAAGAATTAAACGGATAAGAGGGGAAAAAAAGATAAGAATTAAACGTAATAAGAGGATAAAGAAGAATACTTATAGGTTTTTTTAAAGATGATAATAATAAAAATAAAAATAAATATAAAAATATTTTTTGTTATTTTTAGTATTTATATAAAATAAAAATAAAAATAAAAATATCTTTTTTGGATTTTTTTATAAAGAAAAATATTTAATATATAATATATATATAATAGAATTGAAAGATATTTTTGGATTTTTTTTAATATATATATATATATATATAATAATACGAAAATAAACTTTTCGAAGAAATGTTCTTCAAGACACTAACTTCAAACACCACGTGTAGATCGTACACCTCTCTCCGGCAACGACGTCAAAAACTGATTTGATTATAATAGTCTATATAAAAATATATATCCCAAAATATCAAATAAGTAATATATAAAGTATCCCGATAGATAATGAAAAAATTTACTTTAGGAAAAGTAAAAGTTTATCTTCCAAGTGTCGTGTACCAACGAGAGATGAATTTGAAATCCACGAAAGTGTTTTGTTTGATGCTTGAATATCGAATATTTTTGTTTTTGGATTAAAACTAAAAAAATTTAATAAAAATAAACTACATAAAAACTAGATAGCCAATAGCAAGCAATTATACAAAGAACGATATATAATATCTTTCTAACGAATTATCTTCTCACAACGTTGGCTTATATCGAAACAACTCTTATTAAGATATCGATTACTAAATTAATGCCTAATTACTTACGTTTTGCCTCGCTCGAAGATAACCAAAACAATAATTTAAAGTAAAATAAAAAGATTAACTACTCAACATTTTTCCCCTTTTTTATTAATCAACACTTTAATTCACTAAGCAATTAACACGTAACAAGCATCTGACTAAATCTACTCGCTAAACTTTAAAAAAAAACCAAAAAATAGGGCAACTAAGCTAACAATATAAGCATGACAATAATAAAAAGATATAAAGCTAAATAACAGCTAAAACATGACAATAAGCATAATCATAAAGAATAAAAGAGATAAGGAAAAGATTGAAACCCTCCGGACAAAAGATGCCGAATTCGACTAAAAACTACCCAAAATACTAATCTTCGAGCGCGATAAACCATCTACTTACTTCTACTTTAAACCTTTTGATCATCACAATTAATGTGACAACAGAATATCATTCTTAACAAATTCTTAGAGTAAAACATAAATGGATGACTAATACTTTAGCAAAATCTAAACATGACGCCTACAAGATTTCACAAAATGAAGATTAAACTTGATTATTTTAAAGAAATGAAAGCTTTGATTGCCAATAAGGGAAACAGACATTTTTAAAATGCTAAAAGTCGAAAATACAACCTTATCAATCCAAATTAAACAATAAGTTACAAAAGATGATCAACAGGTCATTATCTTAATAATCATTAAAAAAAACTTACGAATTTGAAAACAGTTACCTACATGAAAAATAAAGTTTTACTACAACTAATTTAATAAATCTTCTCCTAAAAGTAAAAAAATAAATAAATAAATAAAACAAGAAACGACAAGTGGAGATGCCTCCCTAATATGAAAGATATGAATGAACTTTTCTTTGCTGCTACCCTTCCTGCATAGATATAAAGCAGATAGTGGGCTTGGACTTTTTTTTATGGACTTGTGTTAACATGGGCCTCCTTCTTAACTTTGTATTAGGCTTGGGTATTTACTGTGTTGGGCTGGGCTAGAACAATATTTGAGCAATTGGTAAGTATGGGTCGGTCCGACCCATATAAATGGTATCGGGTCGACCCAATAAAAGATGAAGGTAGCACTGCGGACTTAATTTTGTGCTCTTTCCAATAGCATGCTTGGAAAATATTAACGACTTCGTTTTGATCTCGAAAAACGCGTAAACGTCTTCAAATCTTAACCAAAAGTCACCGTTTTTGCTTTATTCTCAATCCCTTGTACATGCAAGACATAAAAACACAAACCAAACATATTTGCAATAATATTTATCATATTTCATGATTTTAGTCAAATTAATAGTGTTTTCCAAGGTACAAATGATGTGTGTTTTAGCACACAGCAAATTCCTTCACACTAAGTCATTGCTGATCCCACACGCAATGTAAATAAAACACGCCCGAAAATAAATAATTAATTTCCTTTTAACTTATGACCCCTCACAATCAAACAAGAACAGAAAAGTCCATTAAGAAGGTTCAAAAATCATTTATTTCGAAAGCGGCCCCCGTTTTAACCACTTATTCAATAAAAAATAAAAACTAAGATAAGAATTAAATAACATTATTTAAAAGGCTTTAAGAACGGGAGTTCGTCATCCTTGATTTTCACAATCCCCAAACTAAGCTTAAAACAAAAAATCTACAGCCCAAATATAAAAATAGATGCTAACACTACTCAAAATTGCTACTTGTGTAAGTAAAAACTTTAACTTTCGCCCCTATTATTCCTAAATCCTCTACAAATTTTATTATTTTTATTGGTGACAAATAAATTATGGCCTTATTATTATTAAGTAAATCTGGTTTAGACCATAATTAGTTTGAAATCATTTCCTAAAGAGACGAAATGTGAAATAAGTTCATCATTACGGGTTCAATTTCACATGATTTAGGGGTTATCCTTTTATTTCATCCAAAACAACTCAACTACGAGTCCAAAGACGGAAGTTTTATTAGATAACCCCGGATTCGAAATTTGGCTTTATTATTATAGTTATTATTGCAATATTATTAAACCTCGGTCCTTTAAACAACTGACACATCGGACATCCTAACTGACAAGAGCCAGTAGTCTTATTTTGGACTCGGTAAATTCCTCGACCTTTTAGAAGACTACAACATCGGTTGTGAGCCGACAAGATGCAACAAACTTTTATCAGTCTCGGATTGTTATTACTATGGTGCTTATAAGAATACTGCGCCACATCGGTTGTGAGCCGGCAAGAGGCAGTAAACTTTTATCAGCCCACACTTTTTCTTATCATTATTATTACCTCCACCCTTTAAACGACTACCACATTGGTTGTGAGCCGACAAGAGGTAGTGGTCTTATTATTACATAATTATTATTTAGCCAAATTTCAAGTCCTGTGGTCTTTTAATAACTGCCACATCGGTATGCGAGCTGACCATGGTCCAGGAGTCTATTTTCCCACAACACTGACAAAACCTCGATGTGTACCTTACTTTCACTAGAAGGAATCTCTACGAAGGGATCTAAACTAAGAATCACAAAAACCAAAATAACTTTATTTCTTACCAATTATATAACATTTATTAAGCTGATGGGAGCAAAAAGCCACAATTAACCTCTATGAGCTCTAAAGAGATCCAACTACTCCAAACTTAGCATCTAACTTATATAAAACTCTATCACTTTTCATTCTTTGCAAAATTTTAAAGTTAATCAAACGCTAAGTCTCGAAAGCTAAGGGGAAAGTTAGAGTTTAAAACTCGGTCAAGTCAAAAGCTACCTAATTCTACGTGCCTACTTATTTATATATTTTCATCATTTTTT
Organism: Tanacetum coccineum; assembly: GCA_026074375.1. Classification (NCBI taxonomy): domain Eukaryota; kingdom Viridiplantae; phylum Streptophyta; class Magnoliopsida; order Asterales; family Asteraceae; genus Tanacetum; species Tanacetum coccineum. The sequence goes on from BQNB010032004.1 coordinate 31,203, forward strand.
TTCTATTTTTTAAATATATATCATAATAAAACAATAAAAAATTATAAAATTTTGTCCCAAAACGGGTTCGTATGAACAAAAGTAGGCACATGTAAGATCATATTTCGGCAGAAATCCCCCCCACACTTAGAATGGAACATTGGCCTCAATGTTCAAAAGCATCGGGTATTACCCCTACACTTAGGAACGAAAAAGGAAAATGCAAAAAAATTCCAAGTGTGAAAGGGGAAACACAATAAATATACATGATCAGGATTGATGATTCCAAAATAAGCAGAAGATCGAAGACCGAGTGATTGGAGGATTGAAAACAAGCACGGATCTTCACGATCTTAAGGAATCCTGCAAAAACGGAACCACATACCATAGAAAGAAGCACACCCCCACACTTGGGCTATAAAATCACACACTTATTTATTAAGAAAATAGAAAGAAGAAAAGACACGGGTTGCCTCCCGAGAAGCGCTTGTTTTTGTGCGAGTCTCTAGCTTGACTCTCCCCATATCATCGATATATTAGGGATGAAACATGTGGATGAGCAAATCTTAATCGGACTTTCATTCAAGATGTTTAGATAAACATTGAAGTACATGAAAGTTCCACTCCGATGAGATACCACCGGCTCAAGACTAAAAACGGGAATGTCGGGTCAAAAATGGTGTCTTCACTCCCGGAGGAGAGAAGAAAAGAAGATTCCACCGGATAGGTGAAATAAGGAAGAAAACTTTAGATAACATATGTGAAGGAAAGATAATGGCGATCCTCAAAGGGTAATTTCACATATGTTGGAGAAAAAGTGTTCTCATGAATGCCAAAGTCGAAAACTTTGACCATACTATTCAAATCTTCTTTATCAAGTTCATCCTTTAAACTTCTCGGATCATGATCTAAAATTCCTTGGGAGGGAGATTAGGGATAGTGTCATCAATAAGCAAACTTTCAAGGTAGATTATATATCCCTCCGAATCATGATAACCGTTCTCAATATCCTTAGAAATATCCATATCTAGAAAAGCATTGATTTCATCAATTACGCCTCATGGGTCGAAACACTCATCCTCATCAGCATCAGAAAGAGGTGTGACAAGCAAACCCGACTCATCAAAGTTAGAGACAAAAGAGTCCTTACTCTCGATGTTCTCTAATACCTCATCAAAATGAGGATTTACGGCACTAGAGATGTATTCGTCATCAAATTTGAAAAGAGGGTTCGAGTAAGTTTTAACATTTTCTTTCGGAATGTCCTCATCAGATAGTGACTCATCATCACTAGAGGTAAAATCATCATTTGAATCGAAGAGAGGGTTAGAGAAAGTCACGGATTTTTCCTCATAAACGTTAATGGGAGAGAAATCATCACACGAAGGTAAATCACAATCACTATCACTCTCGGATGTATCCTCGGACTCACTTGGGATTGGAACAAGATCCTCAACACTAAACTTTATGAATTCGTTCGATTCCTTTTTAGGAATAGTGTTAATTCCTCATTCCCCATGATGAGAGAGTCCTCGGGCTCTAAAGTCGGTAAAACGGGTGCGATTGCAATAGATGGAGGTATTTGAGAAACAATTTCATTCAAAGGAATAGTACTCTCCTCGTGAATCATGCACTTTTCAACATACAAAAAGATTTGAAACTAGCCGAAGGATAAGTAACTAAGATTAGCCACCGCTCTAGAAATTCTGAAAGCTCTTTTCTTTTTATTAATCTCAATACTCATTCCATTGAATTTACCTTTAAGCTCATCAATTATACTTTCACATTCCCTTCTAAAACAAATATCATTTTCTCATTACGATAATCTTTAAAATGTAAATCATTACTTAAACTTAACATTTCATCTAAATAATGCTGCTTTAGATTCTCCATATCTTGGATACTCATTTATTGAGGAGGTGATTGATCGATATTAGCCGCTTGCTCTAGTAACATTTCACCAAGGAATTGTATAAGTTTATTCCCTGACTCAATCATTTTATCCCATCTATCATGCACATCATTCATCCCAGCCTGCTGATAAAGGTCTTCATTGATGATTTATGGAATACTACGGGGGTTGGTCAAAACCAGAATAGTTAGAATTATGCTCAAAGTGGTTTTGATTCATCGGTTGACACTGAAAAGTCTCATGAGAACCTCCACAGTTTTCACAGCAAAGATATTGTTGTGGAAAACTTGGTGAATTTTGTGGATAATAATTATCACTAAAGTTTTGATTGTACCTCCCCCTGCTCGAATTCCTGCACATGGACAAGCAGGAACCGTGGGGCGGAAAACGATCAAACCATAGTTGAGAATCATTCCTACATAACTGCGTACGAGTATGTCTCGAACTGGACTGTGTAGGTGGGTTAGAAAAAACGGATGTGTTTCATTATAAGTATAAGGATTTGGGTCACCTCATTTCCGTATCCTAACACTGCTACCAAAAGCCCGATAGTTTCCACCATTAAAGACCTCCACAACCACGAGCAACCAAAATGGTTTTAAATGAAGACATGTAAAAAGAATTAAAACGAATAAGAGGGAAATAAATATAAGAATTAAACGGTAAATAAAGAGGATAAAGAAGAAAGACTAAAGGTTTTTTTTTTTTAAATATTATAATAATAAAAATAAAAATATTTTTTGGTATTTTTAATATTTATATAAAATAAAAATAAAAATAAAAATATCTTTTTTGGATTTTTTTTATAAAGAAAATTATTTAATATATATAATAGAATTGAAAGATATTTTTGGATTTTTTTATAATATATATATAATATATTATATATATATAATATATATATAATATATATATATAAATATATAATATATATATATATATATAAAAATAACAAATAACATTTCGAATAAATGTTCTTCAGACATAACTTCAAACACCAACGTGTAGATCGTACACCTTCTCTCCCTCCGCAACGTCTCAAAAACTGATTTGAATATAATAGTCTATATAAAAATATATATCCCAAAATATCAAATAAGTAATAGTATAGAGAGTATCCCGTTAGATATAAAAATTTACTTTAGGAAAAGTAAAAATAGATCCTCCGGATGTCGTGTCCCAACGAGAGATGAATTTGAAATTCACGAAAGTGTTTTGTTTGATGCTTGAATATCGAATATTTTTGTTTTTGGATTAAAACTAAAAAAATTTAATAAAAATAAACTACATAAAAACTAGATAGCCAATAGCAAGCAATTATACAAAGAACGATATATAATATCTTTCTAACGAATTATCTTCTCACAACGTTGGCTTATATCGAAACAACTCTTATTAAGATATCGATTACTAAATTAATAGCCTAATTATTCTTTACGCTTTTGCCCGCCGAATAACCAAACAATAATTAATAATATAAAAAAATTACTAATCAACATTTTCCAATTTTTATTAATCACACTATAATTCCTAAGCAATTTAACACATAACAAGCATCTGAGAAATCTACCTCGCTAAACATGGCAAACTAAGCTAACAATACTAAAGCATGACAATAATAAAAAGCATATTAAGCTAAATAAGCTATACATGACAATAAGCATAATCATAAAGAAATAAAAGAGATAAGAAAAAGATGAAACCCGGACAAAAGATTGCCGAATTCGAGCTAATAACGTACCCAAAATACTAATCTTCGAGCCGATAAACCCATCTACTTAGCTTCTACATTAAACCTTTTGATTATCACTAATTAATGACTACAGAATATCATTCTTAACAAATTCTTAGAGTAAAACATAAATGGATGACTAATACTTTAGCAAAATCTAAACATGACGCCTACAAGATTTCACAAAATGAAGATTAAACTTGATTATTTTAAATAAATGAAAGCTTTGATTACCAATAAGGGAAACACACATTTTTAAAATGCTAAAAGTGGAAAATACAACCTTATCAATCCAAATTAAACAATAAGCTACAAAAGATGATCAACAGGTCATTATCTTAATAATCATTAAAAAAAACTTACGAATTTGGAAACAGTTACCTACATGAAAAATAAAGTTTTACTACAACTAATTTAATAAATCAAAAGATAATGAAAGATAAGAATTTATGAAAAGTAAGTTGCGTCTGCTGCCTTCCATTTCTTTTCTTATAACTCCTGCGTATCTTGTAAGCCAACAGATTTGGACCCAAAAAATGCATTTTGGGCTTCATCCCTTTAATTTCAAAACTGGGCCTTCAATTTCATTAATTTAGTCATGGGCTGAATCGTGTTATGGGCTGAGCTTGCATTTGCTGGGCTTGGTAGTGTCTTATCTCTTGGGCTGGTATGTATACTTTGATAAGTATGGGTCGGTCCGACCCATATGAATGGAGTCGGGCCGGCCCAATAAAAGATGAAGGCACCGTTTGACTCGTAATCTCGTTCTTTTTCCAATGGCATGCTCGGGTAATTTTTACGATTTCATCTTGGTTTTGAGTAATAATTAAACTTGACTAAATCGAACCCGATAATTTCTGTTTTTGCACCGTTTTCAATCCTTTTACCTGCAAGACATAAAAATACCAAACAAACATATTTGCAATATAATTAAGCATATTTTAGCATTTTTAGTTCGATTAATAGTGTTTTACGGGGAATAAATGATGTATGTTTTGGCACACATCAAACTCCCCCACACTAAGCCATTGCTGGTTCCACACGCAATGTTTATAAAATAAACCCGAAAATAAATAACTTTATTCCCCTTTAACTTATGACCCCTCACAATCAAACAGGAACAGAAAATGTCCATTAAGAAGGTTTAAAAATCATTTATTTCACAAGCACCCCCGTTTTAACCACTTATTAAATTAAAGATAAAAGCTAAAATAAAATATTTTTATGAAATTTATTTAAAAAAGGCTTTTAGAACAGGAGTTTGTCATCCTCGACTTTTCATAATCACCAAACCAAGCTTAAAACGAAATCACAATTAAATATAAGATTAGATGCTAACACTACTCATAAATGCAAATTGTGTAAACGCAGCTACTTTTCGCTCCCTTATTCCTAAATCCTCTAAGAATTTTATTTTTATTATAGGTTACAAATAAATTATGGCCTTATTTTTATAAAGTAAACCCGGTTTAGACCATAATTAGTTTAAAATCATTTCCTAAAGAGACGATCTGGTGAGAATAAAGTCCAGAGACAGAGGCTTTATTTAGATAACCCCGGAGTCAAAATACTAAAGGGAACCTTTTAATAATATTAAAACTAAAGACAGCGATAAACTAGATTATACTAAATATTAAGCAAGCTAATAAGATGAATAATATATAAAGAAAAATATGCTTGTCAAGTAAAAGTGAATAGATTCTTAAGTGTGAAGTTTTAGATCTTAATGACGAATTAATATCCAACTAAATAATCGTTTCCTCAAAACGTTAGTTTGATATTGAAAACAACTTTTTAACAAGATATTAATTACTAGTTTAATGCCTACTTAATCTTGCGGCTTTTGCCCGTTCGACTAAATAATACACTAAACTAAATAACTTTTGCAAATTATTAATCACTAGTCATTTATTAAATTTCACACTTAATTTACTATTTACCAACTTACTTAACAAGCATATAAAAATCTACTCGCTAAACATGTCAACTAAACTAAGCATAACAATAATAACGATCATACTAAGGAAATAAAATAAAATAAAGAGATAAGTTAAAGATGAAACCCGTACTAGAGGTCACCAAATTCGGATTAATAACGAGAGAGACGACATAGTAGCGAATACCAAAATACACAACTCCATATGCTCCAACATTAAACCAACACTGTAATACTTCTTCAACCCAATCGAAACATCAACAACAATGAATCCGGAATCATACTACGATTCTGATCTACTAGCCTAAATAAATCAAAAAAATATAATAAGACAAGAACTAGAAAAATGCTGCTCCAAAGGATGGAAAGCTAGAAAACAAATCTGGTGCCATATTTCTACTTTCTATCTACGCTATTGCTACGAAAAGAAAAACAAAAATAGAACGAACAGTAGTGCCAAAAAAGAAAAATAATGGATGAGATATGATGCCTTTTCCTACTGCTTATCTACGCTAGGTACCATAACAAAGAAAAAAAAACGAAAAAGTTAAAAAAATTGAAGATAAGATAGATACGTCTGCTGCTCCTCTCTTTTTTCTTTATAACTCTCTTTTTTTAGCTGTGTTGCACCAAAGCAGTTAGTAGATTTTTCTTTCATGGGCCAAGATTTTACTTTCTAACATATTGGGCCGAGCTTTGCAAACTTCACGTCAAACTGTTGGGCCAAGATAATCATAACTGGGCCGCATCTTCATATAACATAATCTTGGGCTGGGTTTTGAGCTGGACATGTGATGGGCTGAATTGTAAGTAGTTGCTTAACTTTAGTCTTAAATGAGTATGGGTCGGTCCGACCCATATAAATGGAGTCGGGCCGGCCCAATAAGAGATGAAGGCATAGTCACACTCGAATTTCCGTCCTCTTTCCAATGGCATGCTCTGGAAATATTAACGACTTCGTCTTGATCTCGAGAAACGCGTAAACGTCTTCAAATCTTAACCGAAAGTCTCCATTTTTGCTTCGTTTTCAATCCTTTGTACCTGCAAGACATAAAAACATAAACCAAACATATTTGCAATAATATTAAGCATATTTCATGTTTTTAGTCCAATTAATAGTGTTTTCCAGGTTATAAATGATGTGTGTTTAAGCACACATCAAGTAACTTGTTTAAATTGGTAAATTTTAGGATTACACCCAAATCGCCTTTACATGTTGCTTATAGTTAACCCCCGTATAAACCCTTTGTTTACTCTCACTTTAAGAGTAAGATACCCGTAGAACAACCCGTAGAGCTAATCCTTTAGGAACTACACCAATTATTTGTTTCGTTACACCTTTACACTTTAGCCTATCCTGTTAGATTAAGTTTATTTTACAGTTACTAGTTGCTTAAAGTGTAAAGTTTGTATTTCCCGAGTCTTGTGTCAATTTTGGTACGTTTAGAAGAATTTGCACATCGCAAATAGGAATGTATATTATAGTCAAAACTCATGTATTTTTACTACCATCGCAATTATTGGTGCGTCCGAAGAATGAAGGAATTATCAAAGGAATTATCCATAATTATTATGATCGTGAAGATAGTGAAACTACACCGAGTTTCGTAGTATAGTGTTTAAAATAGAAAAAAATTAGAAAATTCGCAACAAAAAAAGAGAAGGAAAGTTTGAAGATAATCGTTTCGCAACTACCGAAGGAATTACATGAATGATCGATTATTCGTTGATACAAATCGACGATGTAGAGTATTGTATAAAGTGGAAGATATCGCCACTTGCCTTGTAAAGTATGTAAAGTATGAGATGTTTGGGAAGTTGACAGTAATGGGAACGCCAACTTAGGTTGTTGTTTTTGATCTATGATCAAGACGTTGTAAATAGTTGTATCTTTATCATGGTAACGGTCGGGAAAAAAGTGTCTAGCAACTTGTATTTTAGACTTAATCTATTTGTTTTGTAATTTTTATTTAACAACAATTTAATTCCCTTTCCTAATCATTAACCATGGGTTTTACGCGAATGAGGATGTGATCGAGCGTGCATGTCTATTCCGTCGTTACGGCCATGTATGCATGTCTTAGCTGCCTTGTTGGTTTATTACTATTGGTGAAAGTTAGAAGATCCATACCCTATATTACTCTACTATTCCTACTCTTTAGCTTATTCAAGGTGGGAGTGAAAGCAGTCACCATAGTGTCTATCCTACGTTACGGGTGGGTTTGTGTGTCCTTTGTCCCGCCCTCTCTGTGAATATTGGTATCAATAAAGATTAGTTAGAGTAATCAACCCTTAACCTTATCATAAAAACCCATATTTAACCTTTATAAACTGTTACTATCCGTTAGCTTTAGCGGTGGAGATGTGTACCTTGCCAAGGCTATATACTTGTTACCTTTCTTAAGCTTTAGTGTGAAGAATTATCCTTGCCAAGCTATGATAAAACGCATTCACGAACCGAGCAATTGAGCGAAATTAAGTGGCATGTTACCACATAGATTAGTTGAGTGATTTGAGTGTTTTCATCTTCCTATTTCGTGAGGTGTTTGGTTGTGTACTTGTAACAGATCAAATAAATGCTTTAACAGAAAATATCCTTAGGGATACATTTTTATAAACTTCTAAAGGCTACTTGAGGACAAGTAGGATTCAAGTGGGGGGATATTTGATGACATCAAATAACGTCTATTTTATAGCATCATTTATCCTATATAATTAACCTATTTTGTATAATTATTGCAAAGAATTGTTACTTAATCGTTTATATTTGAGAATTTCAGTAATTACGAAGTACTTGGTGAATATTAGCAAAAGGCGCGCATTCTGGAGCTTAAACAAAGATATTTTTAAGATTACTATTCTGACAACCAATACGCTGTATCCATCAAGGAAGATACGGCGTATCCGTGCCTGCACTCACCAAAGACCACAAAGGAAACAAGTTCAATACGCCATATCCGTGCATGCACTCACCAAAGACCACAAAGGAAACAAGTTCAATACGCCATATCCAGTGAAAACCAATACGTCGTATTAAAGATATTGTATGTGAATATTCTAGAAGATATCAAACATGGTTCTTACTCCAAGAAACCCTAATACGCCGTATCCAATACCTTGGATACGCCGTATCGACACCGACACCAGACCCTATAAATACAAAACTCAAAAATGAGTTTTAAGTGTGCTAAATCATATTCTCGATACCTAAACCACAAAAGTTGATTTTTAGAGAAGAAAAAGAGCAGAAGAGGTCTTGCAACGCATTCCAATCCATAGGAGACAACGGTTAAGTATCTTATAACATTTGTAATCGTTCTGTTTTTGCATCATTCGTTAACTCGGTTAGGTAAATTTAAAACTTGAATCATAAAAATATACACCACACAATGACACATCACCTTCATATGATTTTTTAGATGATCCGTTTAATGTCATTACTCATATAATTAAATCATCACCTGTCAACACACACGCTGATAACACAAATAGTACCCAACCGGCCCAACTACAGCTCTTATACAAACTAGCCCAACTACAACTCCTATACAAACCAGCCTAATTGATGATCCTTTACATACCGACCCAACCTCAGATCCAATACACACTGAGTCCATTACACCTACTCTCACTGAACCACATTCCCCTGGCCCAACTATTACCGACCCAACTCCATAACCTGATAATACCGATCCATTTGTTACAGATGCTACCGGCCCTACTACTACTGCGCCTACTACCTCACAGCCCACTTTTGTTTCCGTTAATGATAACCCAAATCCAGTTTCCATTCACCCTATGGTTACACGCTTTCATGTCGGGACGAATCGTCATACTCAGCGTCTTACTCTTCATGTGTCTAATATCTTGCCTTTACCTAAATTGTATAGTGATGTGTTTAATGATCCATATTGGCAAAATGCTATGTCCGACGAGTATAATGCACTTACTAAAAATAACACTTGGACTCTTGTGCCTCGACCCACGAACGCTAATATTGTTCGTTGTATGTGGTTATTTTTCCATAAGATTTTAGCAGATGGCACTCTTAGTCGTTACAAGGCTCATCTTGTAGCGAATGGCAGTACACAGATAGGGGGTGATGATGTTGATGAGACCATTAGCCCGGTTGTTAAACCAGGCACTATTCGCGCGGTTCTTAGTTTGGCTATTTCTCGACATTGGCCGGTTCATCAGCTTGATATGAAGAATGCCTTCTTACATGGTAATTTATCTGAGACAGTTTATATGCATCAACCTCCAGGGTTTCGGGATTCTGCGCATCCTGATTATGTTTGTTGATTGCATCAGTCTCTTTATGGTTTTAAGCAGGCCTCTCGGGCTTGGTTTTAGCGTTTTACTGCTTATATTACTCGGGTTGGGTTTAGTCCTAGTCGTTGTGACTAATCTTTATTTATTTATGGATAGGGGACTAACAATATTATTTGTTACTTTATGTTGATGATATTTTCCTCATTGCTTCATTTGAGGTTTTGTTACAGCGGATTATTGCTTCTCTACATCTAGAGTTATCTTTGACAAATCTGGGTTCTTTTAATTATTTTTTGGGTATTTCTATTTCGCGTGAATCTTCAAGGATGTTTTTATCTCAGTGTAAGTATGCTATTGAGATTCTTAAGCGAGCTCATATGGTTGGTTGTAACTCCAGTCAGACTCTTGTTGATACTGAGTCCAAACTGGGTGATGATGGGGATCTAGTTTCTGATCTGACATTATACATGAGTCTTACAGGTTCTTGATGTGTCATTGTGTGGTGTATATTTTTATGATTCAAGTTTTAAATTTATATTTTGCCGACTTAACCAAAAACAACACTTTAACGGGCAATATACCCGATCGGTAGTAGTTTCGTGGTAAGTAGGGTGTCAAACACTTGAAGCGAGGTTAAATCTCTCAATTTATTTATATTTTGGTTATCTAATCTAAGTTAATTCTAATCTAAATCAAACCTATGCTAATCCTATGTTAGTTCTAATCCTAATTCTAACAGGTAAAAAAGGGGTTTCAGCCTGAGAGACTGGCACGAGTTTGGTTGGTGACCACAATCAATTCAAGACACTTTAACCCACGCAAGCAAATTAACAGAAGATAAAAGAGCGGTCGAGCCTTATGATAGAAAACTGTATTAGCCATCATTAATCTGATTAGAAGTTGGTTTGTTTATTCAGTGCAATGATTACTTATCTCGAAGAGGTATACCATTCATAGACTTAGGCGGGACTTCATCCTAAGACCTACACACATTAATTCTGTCATAATTAAAGCATCCGCATACAACATCCTTATTTGCTGATTATAATCTATCTTAGAGATTAAAGCAATGGTGATCTTGTTAAACCCTAGCTCATAGAGACTTTACCCACTTACTGCTTAATGGCAATTTATACTCTAATAGTCCACTTGTCCAACTATCCAATAGAATCAGAATATTATTTGTTGAATTATCTTGATTCACCTACTAGTCAACATGTTCAATAAACCAAAGGCAATTTCTGTTAACTAGTTAAACCAGAAGCGTATCCTTAGCACGATTTTAAAAGGACAATATTTGTGATCCTATGATTCTAGATGTATAAATCACTATATGGAGAGCTATCCCGACATCTAGATTACTTGGTCCGTATCACTAGATCCATTTGAATGATAGGTCGCATACAAAAGCACATAAACAAGTATAAATTGATAAACATAAACAAGCATACAACGATAAATTAAGCAATCGAGATATAAACAAAACCAAACATTCAGATCTTCATAATAACGGCTAATACTCGAAGGTATTAGCCTTTAAACATCATAATTAATACAAGAGTAATTGTTTTAGCAAAGGTAAACTAACCGAGTTCACGAATGATACCAAAAACTAAACGATTACAAAAGTATAAGAAATTACACGTTGTCTTCTATGGATTGGAATGCGTTGCAAGACCTCTTCTGCTCTTTTTCTCCTCTAAAAATTGACTTTTGTGGTTTAGGTATCGAGAATATGATTTAGCACACTTAAAACTTGTTTTTGAGTTTTCTATTTATACTGTCTGGAAGTCGGTTCGATACGGCGTATCCAAGGGATTGGATACGGCGTATTGGAGTTTCCTGGAGTAGGGACCACGCTTGATATCTTCCAGAATCTTCACATACTATATATCTAATACGATGTATTGGTCTTCTTTGGATACGGCGTACTGAGCTTGTTTCCTTTGTGGTCTTTTGGTGAGTGCAGGCACGGATACGCCATATCTTCCTTGATGGATACGGCGTATTGGTTGTCAGAATCATTAATCTTCAAAATATCTTCATTTAAGCTCCAGAATGCGCGCCTTTTGCTAATATTCACCAAGTACTCCGTAATTACTGCAATTCTCAAATATAAACGATAAAGTAACAATTCTTTGCAAGAATTATACAAATGGGTTAAATACATAGGATAAATGATGCTATAAAATAGACGTTATTTGATGTCATCAAGTCTCTTCAGTATCTTACTTTTACTCTCCCAGATCTTTCTTAGGCAGTACAACAGGTTTGTCTTTATATGCATGATCCTCGGAAGCCTCATTTCTTGGCTCTTAAATGGATGTTAAGGTATGTTCGCGGTACTTTAGACTATGGGTTATAGTTGTTTTCATCTTCTAATACATCCTTGGTTGCTTATTCGGATGCGGATTAGGCTGGTTGCCTTACCACTAGGAGATCGACATTTGGCTATTGTGTATTTATTGGCAATAACTTAATCTCCTAGTCTTCTAAGCGTCAACTGACTCTTTCTCGTTCTAGTACAGAGGCAGAGTATCGTGGTGTTGCCAATGCTGTTGCTGAGACCTGTTGGTTATGAAATTTACTACGTGAGTTGCACACACATGTATCTTCTGCTATGCTTGTTTACTATGACAATGTCAATGTTGTCTATTTATCTTCTAATCCGATTCAACACCAACACACGAAGCATATAGAGATCGATATTCATTTTGTCCGAGATTTAGTTGTTGTTGGTCAGGTTCGAGTTCTACATGTTCCATCTCGTTATTAGTATGCGGACATCTTCACTAAAGGATTGCCTTCAGCTTTGTTTGAGAAATTTCATTCCAGTCTGAGTGTTCAGTGTTATCCCGCTCTAACTGCGGGGGAGTGTTAGCTGTATTCATTGTATATTACTTGTCATTAGTTGTGTATTAACAAGTATTGTTGGATATTAGCTATGCTCATTATATATTAGTTGGATTAGTGGTGTAATAGCTATAGGATATGCTTTGAGCTAGAGCCAAAGCACTATATGTACTGGTTTTGGTGTTGTTTGAGAGGGACACGAAATACACAAACACTTTATCCCTTTTGTATATTACAAACACTTTACAATTAGGACCAAAGTTATCCAATATAGTTATGTTCTTAGTAGTAGCCTCATTGGAAACATATGGCTCAAACCCATGAAGCTCCTCAATGGTGGATTTCTTGGAATTAAACATCATGTTCTAAAAATCATAAGGTTCAGAAGACACAGACTCGTTAGAGTTATTACTACCGCGAGAAGATGCACTTGAAAGCTGGGGCTTAACATCCTTATCGCTAAGCTTAAATTTGTTCTGATTAATCTTCTCTGAACTTGTAGATTTCCTTGCAAGAGTGACCAAGTTTTCAGGGGTTCTAGAAGGCTTAGGCGATGAAGAGTTGTTAGATCCATTATCGGCATGAGAAGATGCACTTGAAAACCTAAACTTAACATCTTCATCACTGAGTTTGAATTTGTTCAGATTGATCTTCACTGAACTTGTAGATTTTCGTGTAGAACTGACCAAGTCTTCATATGTCAAAAAATAATAGAAATGGGTCCAAATGGGTACAATAAAAGTTTAGCTAAATAAGAGACTCGTCAAGTGGGTAAGAAGTCGTCTAAGAGAATTAGAGTTAAAACTTAAAAGTTGTCTAAGAGAATTATTTAATGCATAAAACCACTTAGCGTGTTTTTCTATATGTGGTTGGTTACCCTACACAAAGGTTCCATAAAGGCGGGTTGGGTAATGGGTCAAAACAAGTTATCACACTTCTTGTTGGATCCCACTTCAATAGATCGAATTTCTTAAGCTTGTTTAAGGTTTTGTTATATTAGATAAATCTAACACAACTATAGTAGAAACTTTGAATGTATTAAAGATTATGCGGAATCTAATATTTAATATTAAGAAGAATTATCAATGGAACAGAACATATAATTCAACAAACAAAAAAGCTCCAATATTATAATAATATGAATACTCTCAAAGTATTAGGGTTATAAAGACCTTAAAGCTATGATAATTCTATGAATGACTCATTTTTGGTACGTGAGATATATATATCAAACTCTATGCCCTAGGACCTCCTTTTATACACCAAGGATTCCTAAACAGCTCACAATACTTTCCTAAGTATATCAAATCTTTTAAACAAATAAGTTATGCATATCTTTTATTAAAATATCTCATACAAATCACATAAGCAGTACTAACTAACTCAACAATACTAACTTCTTCACTAGCAGCATTAACTCCTTCAGCAACATTAACTTTGTACTAAGAGTAGTAACTTTTGTACTAGCAGTAGTAACTACTTAGCAGTTTTTCTTCTAAGTCTCCGAGCAGTCTTAACTTCCACTAGTTTTCTCTGAAGTTCTTGAGCAGCACTAACTTTGACTGAGCAACATTAACATCAATAAGACTAGCAGTAATACTAGCAGCATTAAGAAGGTTTTTAATCCCAACACTTCTTTTAATTGACTGGATTAAGACATAAACAAAGGGGGCTTAAAATTACACTTGTAAAATCTTGAATCCTCAATTTTGAAAATTTAATCAAAATATTGAGAGGACTCAAACTTCAAAAAGCATTTACCTTTCTCAGAAGTTGAGGATTAGAAACACCTTGCATCTGTAATTCATTAACATGAGAAGCTTTTCCTTTATTTACGCTTTCAAGTCTATGGATTCCAAACATCATGAACCTTCAAGAAAAAAAAATACATATATGTATGTGTAAGTAGGGTGTGTTTGAGTAAGCTTATTGCAACATTAAAACATAAAGAATTATTTTAAGCATACAAACAACTTATATGTCTTTAGAAGATGTTCTATAGAAGCCATAATAGGGAAACTTATCCAGAAGATATGATGAACAAAAAGAGTTAAGTACATATTAGATGTTGTGATGGCCGATGTTCTCTTTAGACTTCATGTTAAGTCAAACGTCCATTGCAAGTGTGTATGTACTTTAAATCAACACATTTAGGACACTTGCAAATTAATAAAATCTTAAAAGTGATGACATCAAATAACATCTAATTATTAGCATCATTTATCCCATCTATATTTCTTGTTTTATATTATTTTATATAAAAATTTGATACTTAATTGCTTGTCTTTATGAATCTCAGTTATTATCGAGCAATTGGTGAAAGTTAGAGAAAAGAACATGTTTTGGAGCATAAACGAAGAAGTTTAAGAAGTCTACTGAATCTGACATCAATATGCCGTATCATTCTAGACAGATATGTCGTATCCCAAGTCTTAGACGAATTCAAGACCATTGACTGACTTTGAAGAATACGTCGTATCCACATCATCAGATACGCCGTATATGAAACTTTGGTCAACTATCAGAACAAGCATGTTTTACTCTCGATACGCCGTATTCACTTAAGAAAATACGGTATATTCGTGCCCTAACTTCACAAGACATCCATTATGAGAAGACCCCAATACGCCGTATCTAAATACATCGGTGCGCCATATTAGGAGGCGGTTGAGGAATATTCTGGAATATAATAATCATGGAGCCCACGCTGAGCATTCTTGATACATCGTATTGGACCTCATCAATACGCCGTATCAACCAGATTTATGAGCCTATAAATAGAAAACCCTACATTTGGTTTTAAGAGAGCAAGAAGAGCAAGAACCACCAAGTACGATTCTCAGACGATTTTAGAAGACAATAAGGTCCTGCAAGTGCATTCATTCTATAGGAAAACTCTTGTAATCATTATACTCCGCAATAATCGTTTGGTTAGCATATTGTTTTCTTTATGAACTTTACTTTAATCGTTTCGAATATGATAGTGCATATTGTTACAAAGATTATGGGCTAATAGCTGTAGGTATTATTAGCCAAGTTTATGAAAATTTGATGTTTTGATTTGTTTTATAGATTGTTTACTCTTTCGTTGCATGTTGATTATGTTTATCACTTCATACCTGTTTATGGCTTGATTATGTTTACATTTATCATTCAACTGGATCTAGGATTATAAATAAAGCGCTGTAACTTAATCATTTTTGGGCTATAGGCTAGAGTCCGGGATAGATACTACATACAACTTATCTATATAACTAGATCAATAGGACTACAAATAAAATCATGTTTTGACCTTTGGTTAAGTGAATGATATACTAAGGTATCGTAGGACTATAAATAACGTTCTGTTTCCTTGGGTAGTTAAGTAGATTGTAGACTACTAGTATATAGGTAACCATTGGGCCATAAGTTGGTAAAGCCTTGATGAGCTAGGTTTTAATATTGTCACCTAAATAGATTATAATCGACGGTGTGAACCTTATGCGGGTTTGGTTGATTGTGACAAGATTTACCGTAACATAAATCTAGAGTTTAGGTAGAAGTACCACCTAGCTTAGGAATGATATACCACCAGCGAAAGTAGTACAACCATTCCACACATAGAAAATTCATACATTATATTTAAATAAACTTGGTTAATACGTTTTCCTTACATAAGTTCTTGACCTATTCTTTATCGTTTGTTTATCTGCTTGTATGTGTTACTTGTCTCATTTATCGCTTTATTAGTTTAGATTAAACCAAAACTCATGCCAGTCTCTCAGGCTGAACCCCTCCCATATTTGCGTTAGTTTAGGTTTAATTAGGATTAACTTAGATAACTAGAATACTAGTAAATTAAGTATTAACGCTTACTCTTAGTAATCGACACCCTACTTACCAACGAACCTACAATCGATCGGGTACACTGCGCGTTAGTGTTAGTTAATAGGTAAAGTCGGAAAAATATAAATAGTAAAACTTGATAATATAATTACCTATGCTAAACGACACATCAAATTTTTGGCGCCGTTGCCGGGAAATGAAATTTGTTTAATACTTGTTTATTGTTATTTTAGGTTAGATTTTGTGTTTTTAGTTCAGTTTTTATTAGTTTGTTATTCTGTGTTTTAGTTGTTTAGTGTATTTGTGTTTTTTTTGTTTTTCTTCATTTTTGATACATGTTGTTTACCTTTTGTTCGAATAACCGATACGGCGTATTCATCCCTTTGAATATGGCGCATCCACTTTTCAAAATCAATACAGCGTATTTGATTAATCGATAACGACTAGTCGAGTAATATAATATAGTAATACCCGTTAGAAATAATAATCACTTTAGGTAAAGTAAATATTATTCTTCCGAAGTCGAAGTCCACGTTGAGATTTGAATTGAAAACCACGTTTATGTTTTGAAGTAAAATGCTTGATTATCTTTTAAGATTTTTGGTTTTAGAATTTAAACTACTTTTAGAAAACTATTTTTTTAATACTAAAAATTATACTAATAATAATACTAGAATTATACTAATCAATTAAACTACGAGAATTATGCTAAAATGATCTAAAAAGATTTATAAGACGAATATGCTTGCTAAGTGACGTGAAAAGTTCTTTAAGTGAGAATTAAGGTTTATTAACGAATCAATTTCCTTAGAAAAGATAATTATCTCACAACGTTGGTTTATTTTGACAAAAATCTCTTAAAAAGATATTAATTACTAGATGTATAGTTTGACTATTTTTTTGGATTTTTCCCTTTAAAACATTTAATCTACAAATCTAAATAATCAAAGATTATTAATCATCTAAACCTTTTTTCAAATCCACACTTAATTCCCAATTCACAATATCACTTAACAAGCACTAATAAACTACTCACTAAGCATAACGATCAAATAAGCAAAGCTAAACATTTTATACTAATAACTCTACACTAATGAATTAAAATAGGATAGAAAATGGAACCGAAAATAAATGATAACACCTGATTTAATAAGCTAAAGAAAATATTTAAATTCTATCTAGCTTATTAAACCCTTAAGCTCCACACCTCATGAGTTGACCGATACCAAAGTCAAAATACAAAACAACAAACTGTTAAAATTATAACAGTTTACAATACTTGTTAATGCCACAATATTAGTTTTCTATTCTCCCTACATTCGATCTAAACATAAGCCCAATCTAAATCCAAATAAAACCCAAACAACTCAAATGTGGCCCAACAAACCAAGAGTGGCCCAAACAATCTTATTACCGAATTTTAGTCAAAACAGTTGGGCTTTGTCTTATCATCCGAGTAACACAAGTAATTTTTACAACTTTGCTAAATAATAAGCTAGCCTTCTACTTAAATCAGCTAAATCAGAAATGATTAAGCCACGACAATGACAAGCTAACGCTAAATGGCTTATTTCAAACGAGCAACGTCTAAGCACAAGATAAAGCTTTTTAAACTGAGCTCTATACAATTAAGCATAAACAAGAATCAAATAAGCTCATGGAATTCACATAAGCAAATGAAACTAAATTCAGATAAGCACTACTAGATTTAAACTAAACTAGATATCGTTTACGAGTAAAACTTAAAAGTGAATAAGCTATTTGAACACGAACATAAGAAATAAGCTCAATAAACCCAAATCAATGAGAATGAATAATCTAAACAAGATCTAAATCACAACCGAGCAATAAGCCAACATGAATCTGAAATAAGCACTAATTGAATCAACAAGCCACAAAAATAGAGAATGAAATAAGCTAAAGAGCTTATCCGTAAAATCTCAATCAAATAAGCTATTAACGAATGCTTCTTAAACTCTATAAGCTCAATTTAAATCTAACAAGCTATTGAGAAGCTTATTAGTTCTATATCAAGAGCTTTTGGAAAACTAAAAGCTTATAAAACTGAAAATAAGCTAGGCTTTTGGCTTATTATTTAAGCTATTAAACAAAACTTATTAAGATTAAAAGTTATGAAATGTTTAAGGTTGTTGAAAAGCTTATTCAATCCAAACTATAATTGAAAATAAGTAGAGTAATAAGCCAGATAATAAGCTCAGAAGAAGAGCTTATTGCTTCGAAAAGCTAGAAGAGAGAAATAGAAAAACAACAATAAGCACCTTAACCATAAGACATCATCTTCATTCAAACAATAATAAGCTTGTACAATATCCCAAATAAGCTTTTAATCAACTTTTACAATTAAGCATAAAAGTGAAAATAAGCTAAACATAACAAAAATAAGCTTAACAAACTAGAGAGAAAACTTTAAAAATCTAAATCCTAATAACTAATGTGTGGCAGAGCGGGTTGTCTTTATAGGAGCCCAGGGGGTAAATTTGTAAATTCTGCACACCATCGACTTATTTATTAGCCAATCATTGGCTTGGGTGTGCGTGTCCTCAGATTGCAGACTAAATTTAGCTAGATCCACCACTTGATGAGGGACACGTGTCATTCCCTTTGGCTTAAATGATACGTACAAATTCTCAGCCACTTGATCTCTTTGCTGTGTATTTGAAATGATAAGCAAATTTTCCTCGCCACGTGGAGGCTAGATACTGGCTCAAAACAAGATAGTGGAGCATCACGTGAGCTTGTTTGATTTATTTAGAGGTACGTTAGCATCAAACGCACCCTTTCTCTTTATAACTTTGCGTCTCAAAAATAAGAAGTGAAATGGGCTTCCATCATTGTAATTGGGCCTGAATTGGAAAATGGCCATGATGGACCGTCAATGTAGTGTCTTGGGCTCAGCTTTGGGCTCATTATGGGCCTTAGTTGGGCTTTTGGCTGGCTTGAGCTAGAGATAACATGGGCTGGCCTGGCCTATAAAATAGGTTACGGGCCAACCCAATAAGCAACGAAGGCACCGTTGACTTGTATTTCTGTTCTCTTTCCAATGGAATGCTCGGAGGATTTTCTAACTTTGTCTTGATCTTGAATAATAATCACTCTTGATCAAAACGAGCCCGGAAATTCCCGTTTTTGGCTTTATTTTCAATCCTTAGTACACGCAAGACATAAAAATACCAAACAAACATATTTGCAAGATAATTATCCATATTTTAGTATTTTTAGTCCGATTTATAATGTTTTCTAGGGTTATAAGGATGTGTGTTTTAGCACACATCAGTATTCGACATCAAACATCAATACGGCGTATTCAGTTTACTGAATAGATCGTACTGATCGTCTGATACAACAACATTTTTAATTTTTCGTATTCCATTTTCGTGTTTAGTTTTATGTATTCTCTTTCTTCCGAACTTGTCCTACTGATACTTAACCCTTGTTTTCAAGAAGTACATGACCAAGAGTTCAAACAAAGAGCTCATTGAACCTTATGACGAACCTGAGCGAGTGTTACATTTATTGAGAAAGCTTTTCAAGACAACTAGTTTTGATCATTCGAGTTCATCGAAATTTGAGTTATTTTCTGATCACGAAAGGGTATTTGAAGGAGAAATCACAGAAACAATGACGGAAACAACTATGGAGGAGTACATGATGAAAACCCGAGAGGATTATGGCTCGGGCGTTGCTAGACCAAAATTTGATAAGGATGCTAAATTTGAATTCAATTTCTAAAGGAGTTGCGTGATCATACTTTTAGTGGATCAAAAAATGAGGATGCAAATGAGCACATTGAAAGAGTTCTTGAGATAGTTTATTTGTTAACTACACCCGATGTGACTCAAGATCAACTTATGCTTCGTGTTTGCCCTATCACAAAACTAGAGCTGCAAGTAGATGGTTAAGGAATGAACCTGCTGGTTCGATTACTACTTGGGAAATTCTTAAAGGAAAATTTTTGAGCAAATATTGTCCACCTTCTTGTACTGCTAAAAAGATGGAGGAAATCAATAATTTTCAGCAAGAGCCGGATGAAACTATTTACCAGGCTTGGGAATGATTCAATGAAGTTTTATTGAGATTCCCTCAACATTACTTAACTAGTATGCAGGAAGTGGTTTTGTTTTACAAAGGACTGGATGTGCCCACTAGATAGATTCTTGATTCTAAAGGTGCTATGCCTAAAATGAGTAAAACTAATGCTAAGAAAGCCATCCAAGAAATGGCTGATCATTCTCAAAAATGGCACGATGGAACATCTACTAGAAATAAAAGTAGTAATACTTCTGATGGATTAGCTGCTATTCAAGCTCAACTGAACAATCTTGGTAGGGAAATTAAAAAGGTGAATGA
>BQNB010032005.1:0-53513 GCA_026074375.1 Tanacetum coccineum
AAACGCACCACTTTAACATCCTCATAATTCAAACCAAAAATCTCACATGCTCCCTTATGTGTCTACTGTCTAACATGTGACTCCTAATCATTAATTGTATTAGGATTTATGTTTTCCTAACTTAGTACCGACAGTACAAATAGTTAGTACTGATAGTTATAGTTAGTACCGACAGTACAAAATATAAGTACTGATCAAATAGTTAGTACTGTTAGTAGAAAATAGTTAGTACCATTTATGAGATATTCTAGGAAAAGATATGTGTTATCTGTTAGCGTTTTGTAAGCCTGTTAGGGTTTATCCTTAGTCTATAAAAGGATCCCTCTTGGCACAGTTAGAGACATGATCTCAAGAAATCTCATAGCAATATCATATCTCAAATAGTTAGTAATCTGTAATCGTTCAAAGCAGATTAATAGAAGTTATTATTTAGTTCTACATTGTTTTTCTTAGTACTTGTGTTAAGATTCTGCATTAACACATAGTATTCATAATCAGTGTTTCTACATAGTCAACTGTATTTATACATCTTGGCTATCATCCTTAATAGGCTGCAGAGATCTATTCGTTTAGGAACTCACATAAGTTATTTATATATAATAGAATAGTAGTGTATTATCTGCCATGGAAATTTCTTACACATACTATTCTGGAAACTGTAGTGGCACGGAGGACTTTCTTGGATGGAAAAAAAAGTAGTTATAGTTTAGGTTTTACCCTTGTTCTCTATAACCATAAGCTTTGATATCAATCTGTAACACCCCCATTTTTGACATATAGCAGTGGAAGCTAATCTGGGGTATTATTTCATGGATCAACAGACATAATCATATAAAACGACTCATAAAGAGACGTTTTGGAAAATTTTGTTATCATTTATTTATTCATCAGAGTTTTTACATAAAGAGGTCCCAAAATCTAGAAACATAAAGTTTGAATGATAAAAATTTAGCCATCTTTAAGTCCAATGCCACTCCGTGCCATATGTTGCTCAATTACATGAGATAAACATGCTAAAAGGGTCAACACAAAGGTTGAGTGAAATTCATAGGTTTATGATAAATAGTTGAATACAAGTCATCATAAACAGTGGGTTACGTTGTTATACACCATAGATAGTAATAATTGCAATGAGTACAATTATCATAGAAAACATTATTATTGCCCTAAGCTCATGACATCAATATGTTAACTTGGAAATCACCGTAGTGACATTGGTTGAAGAACAAATGTCCCCGTAAAAAGGTAACTAGCCAAGGTTACCCATTATGTCAAATATAGTACGTTTGGTTACCCCATGAACGGGTATACCAACGGGAGTCGTCACCCCCAATAGATCTATCCACAATATTTGCGTTTACTCGCAAGTAATTAATGTTTCATGATATGGAAATAGTGGCACTGGAAGGTACTTAGGCAATAATATATCTGGATAGCATACACTTGGAAAAACACTTGCATTTATGGTTTAAGCATGTATCCCCCTCGCGGGTTTATAAAGTATTCAAAAGATTTAAAAGCGAAGCTATAAACTCACCTTAACAGGGGAAATCTGATTGATGGCAAAAGTATATGAAATGACAGTAACGGCCTCGTCATGCAACCTAAGGGTAATATGTCAAGTCGTAGTGTTTATGTTTTCAAAACTTTATAAAGTTTAACATACATCTTACTTTGATTTATTAATTTATATAAATATTGTATCACTGTTCGGGCTATCTTAATTCAGAGGTCATGCAGTAAATGTTTAAGGAGCTAGGACAATTTAAATCGTAAATCCAGCAAACTCATCAAAACATATACTCTAATAAAACCCCTCACATGAAATTCCCTAGTAATGTGATACAATAAGATTTTAAGTTTCTTCAAAAGCTAGTCGATGATAAATTATGTTAAATATATAATATAATTAAAATATAATGCGTCGATCGATGATTAATAACGATAAATGTGTCGGGTTTTAATAAAATCGAGTCTTATAATATTCATATATAATTTTATAATTTATATAAAAATATTACATTTTATTTTTTTTAAGAATACAAAAATGACAATATATACCCTTGTTTTATATATTTTTACAATTTTAGTCCTTATAAAGTATATATAATTTAAACCTTTAGCTTTAGAACTTGGCAAAACAACCCCTTGTAGTTATAACTTTAGGAAAATGACATTTTTGACCCAAAACTATATAATTTCAGAAATTTACAATATATACCCTTGTGCATGAAAATATTTACATATTTAGTCCAAAATTAATAATCTTGATATTTTTCAATATAGAAAATAATTTGCAGTTATAACTTATTACTATAAGCTAAAATAAGTTAGAATAAATATGTTTTACGATCTTATAGCTTATCAAAAGAGCTTGTGAAGTACAAAGATCAAAATGGGCATGTTTGGTTTAGGAAGACCAAAACGCATGGGTTTGGGGTTCAAGGGCTTAAACAAGAGTTTACATAGGATCTAACAAAACTTATGAAAGTTATAAAACAAGGCAAGAGTTTATTGAACGAGTTATGAGCTTACTTGAACTTGAAATGAGTCGAAAATGGTGGAAATGGGTCGAACACTCTTTGGAGATGAATCAAAGACCTCTTTTCTCTTATTTCTTGGCTTCTACTGGCTAAGTTATTCCTTTATTCTCTTCTATGGCTTGGTTAGATCATCATTTTGAAGTTGTTTTGAGTTTGAATGGTGAATGATGAATGAATGTATGTATGCGTGTATGTATAGTGTAGAAGAGAAGTAATGGCCAAGTTTGTGGAGTGGAGTAGTGGCCAAGCTACTTGGAGTGGTGGCCAAGATGTTGGAGTGGTGCCCAAGGGTCTTGAGTGGTGCCCAAGGGTCTTACTTGGGGCTCAAGGGTCGAATTTTTAATGAAAGGGCATGGCTATTTTTGGACAGCCAATATTAGTCTCGGTAAAATAGTTGCCATTTACAAACCGTAACTCCGATGAAGCTCAAACTAGTGAGAATGGTTAGATATTTGAGTCATCTACAACTTTTAGTTTTATATATTTAGGGGTTACTATATAAAAATCTGGAGATAATAGCCGTTTACTACAGGTGTGCAGAATCTGCGCACCTTTGCCATTTCGGCTATAACTAATTCATCCAACATTGAATCGGGTAGAATCAACCGAAAAAATGATCACAAGACATAGGGCTACAACCTAGTATTTTTGCTTAATATCTAAAGCCTACTGATTTTGCCCATATCCTATGTTTTATCACGGATTAGATTCTGAAACTATAATTATGAACTAGTTTAAGTGGTATCGGGTTAGGGTTTTGGTTTAGGACGAGTGTGGAATGGTGTTTGGAGGAAAAATATGTTTAAATGTTTTGCTTAGAAGGCTTGTACTCTAGGCTAGAAAGGTGGTACTAAATGCCTTGTAGAATTTGGAGGGAAATGAGCTCATTTGAATATCATGCACAATCAACTTGTACTTTAAGCTTTAAGGTGTTGTACCATGATTTAGGAGGGAAAACATATTTGAATTTATACTTAGGAATACTTGTATATATGCATTATAAGCTTGTATATTCATTTTGTATGTATACATTACATGTAGTTAGGGTTTTGGTATAACCGTTAACGTTTAAAGTTCGTTTTACAAAAACGTTATGGACTGTACGTTAAATAGACAACGTATGGATATTAAATTATATTAATTATAAAGTTTACTTGACATAAACGTTGATGGAAATGGCATAGGTAGTTGTGTGAGCTCGTTTACTTTAGAAATGTAAACTATGTTACATAATGAAATAAAGTAAATATTTTCCCGTGAAAAAGTAGTATTTAATATAATATAAGTGGAAATTACAGGGATGAAAATTTTGGGTTGTTACATTCCCCTAACCTTATAGAAATCTCATCCCGAGATTTAGTTGAGTGATAGAGTGATATTTGGAAACAGAAGTTCTTGGCTTCTACAATTTTTGGTCTGATGGCCTACTTTGTTACAATTCTGACACCTGACAGTGCAAGGTCCTGTGTGATGCAGTGTACACTTCCTACACATGGGATGAGGTCCATTATATCCATGGTTTCCATAAGTCCTAAAGGTTTCCTGCCTTCTATTTTATTGCTGGTGGTAATCATTGTTATGGTTGTTATTGTTGTTGTTACGGTTATTTTGGTAGTTGTTGTTGTTGTTGCGATCATTGGGGTAGTTATTGTTGTCACGATTATTGGGGTAGTTGTTGTTGTCATGATTATTGGGGTAGTTGTTGTTGTTGTTTCTTCTATCATCAAACTTTCATTTGTGATCATTGGTTCCTTGCTCAGCATCGTGCTTTGTTACCTGATCCATTAACCTCTGGGTTATGGTAATGGCTTCCTCCAAAGTTTGAGGCTTTGAAGCGGTAACATTTCCTTCAATACTTCTGGGTAATCCCCCGATGAAAGCTTCCATAAGTTTCTCAGTGTTTGGTACCATATTTGGACATAAGACTGCTAATTCCTGGAATCTTCTAGCATAAGTCTTGAGATCATTTCCTTTCACAACCAAGTTGTAAAATTCGTCTTCCATTTTCTTGACTTCAGTTCGAGGGCAATACTTATTGGTCAAGAGCCTTTTCAATTCAGTCCAGGCTATCTTGTCGGCTTGCTCTATTCCAATAGGTTTGGCATAGGAATTCCACCAGGACAAGGCATCCTCGGTGAGAGTACCAGTAGCAAATTTCACTTTGCAGTCCTCGGTACAGTTGCTACGAGAAAATACCGATTCAGTTCGTTCAAACCAACGAATGAGACCAACAGCTCCTTCCGTACCATTGAAGTAGAAAGGTTGGCAACTCATAAACTCCTTGTAAGTGCATTTCCTTGCTACAGGAGTTTCTCTTGGTCCAGTATTCCTATTTGGATTGTCAGTACTTGCCATGGTTGCAGCTTGTGCTTCCAGAGCAGCAGCAATACTATCAGCAACTAGTTGCCGGATGGCAGCCTGAGTCATAGCTGGTGCTGCAGATGTTGATGTTCTCTTGGGAGGCATCTATCAACATATACAAGACAACACATAATAAGAATCCATAAAACGATATAGTCATATCACAAGTTAAGGTATGAAAATTATAATACAAAGACTTGTGATCATTCTTTGATATTACATTGCAGGATATAACAGAAAATTTTGGAATCTAAGACTTCCAGAGATGAACACTCTAACAAGCATCTGACTCATTAGGTTTCTCGGGGACTGGTTCACTTCCCAGTGGTTGCGGTATGATCCATAATGAGTTATCTAACTCTGCGAAGATAGACTTATCAAAGGGATAGTCTGGTGGTGGTATAGTTGACCTAACCGGTGATGAAGATCCTACTGATGAAGATGGAGATATTGGAATGGGTTAATTCACAGTGTCTTAGATCTTTAGTGGGAAAATCTTCTCGGGAGGAAAGAAATGTCGAATCCAACATTGGTGATAGTGAATAACACTAGAGAGGAGGCAAAATAGTCGGTGGAAACAATAGGAGCTTTGTGGTGGAATAGGTAATATCATTATGCCGTCGCATCATATGCTTGCATGACCTTCATATATGGGTTATCATAAAAAGGTGAGAGGGCTAGTGAGGCTAAAAGATCCTTAATTAAATCATCTGAAAAGTTAGGAGAGGTGTTTCCCGATGAGGCTGAGAAATAGTCCGGTGAAGCCGGGATGTAGTCAGGAGAGTGTGTAGAGGAAAAAGTATCCTCAACATCGGAATCAGATAGGATAATAATAGGATGGGGGAAAAGACATGACTATATAACAACCCAGTGGAAATAACATAAGTTATTTATATATAATATAATAGTAGTGTATTATCTGCCATGGAAATTTCTTACACATACTATTCTGGAAACTACAGTGGCACGGAGGACTTTCTTGGATGGAAAAAGTAGTTATAGTTTAGGTTTTACCCTTGTTCTCTATAACCATGAGCTCTGATACCAATCTGTAACACCCCTATTTTTGACATATAGCAGCGGAAGCTAATCTGGGGTATTACTTCATGGATCAACAAACATAATCATAGAAAACGACTCATAAAGAGACGTTTTAGAAAATTTAGTTATCATTCAATATAATCAGAGTTTTACAAAAACAGAGGTCCTAAAATCTACATGAAAACATAAAGTTTGAATGATAACAAGTTTGGACGTCCTCAAGTCCAATGCCACTCCATGCCATAGGTTGCTCAATTACCTGAGATAAACATGCTAAAAGGGTCAACACAAAGGTTGAGTGAATTCATAGGTTTATGATAAATAGTTGAATACAAGTCATCATAGACAGTTGGTTACGTTGTTATACACCCATAAATAGTAATAATTGCATTTGCATTTACAATTATCATAGTAATAATCGAATACAAGTTATCATAAGTGGTAATAATTGCAACATATACAATTATCATAAAAAATAGTATTATTGCCCTAAGCTCATGATATCAATACGTTAACATGAAATCACCGTTACATTGATTGAGGAATAAATTGTCTCCCCAGTATTGAAAGGTAACTTGGCCAAGGTTACCCATTAAGTTAAATATAGTGCATTTGGCTACCCCATGAACGGGTATACCAACGGGAGCCGTCACCCTTAATTGATCTATCCACAATATTTGCGTTTACTCACAAGTAATTAATGGTTCATGATATGGAAATAGTGGCACTAGAAGGTACTTTAGGCCAATAACTATATCTGGATTAGCGATACGTTTGGAAAAACACTTGCATTCATGGTTTAAGCATGTATCCCCCTCGCGGGTTTATAAAACATTCAAAAGATTGAAATGCGAGGCTATGAACTCACCTTAACAGGAAATCTGATTGATGGCAAAAGTATATCAAAATGAAAGTAACGGCTGACGTCACGTAACCTAGTAATATCTCAAGTCCTTAGTGTGAATTGTTTATGTTTTTCATACTTTTATAAAGTTAACAAACATCCTTACTTTGATTTAATTAATTTATGGAAAATATTTGAATCTCACTGTTTGGGCTATCATAATTCAGAGGTCATGCAGTAAACGTTTGAGGAGCTAGGACACTTTAAATCGTAAATCCAGCAAACACGTCAAAACGTATACCCAAATGAAACCCCTCACATGAAACTCCCTAGTAACGTGATATGTTATAGATTAAATGATAAGATTTTGTCATTTTAGGTTTCTTTAAAAGCTAGCGGATGATAAATTATGTTATATTTATAACATAATTGTTTTATAACGTTTCGATCAATAAATGATAATGAAAAATGTGTCGGTGCTTAATTAAAATCGAATCTTAGAAAATAAATTTTTTATAATTAATAAAAAAACTTACATTTTATAACCTTTAAGGAGTAAAATGACAATATACAACCCTTGGTTTATATATTATTTACAAGTTAATCCTTTAATATAAACTTTTCTTTTAAAATCCTTTATAAAATTTAAACCTATAACTTTCAAGTATGACAAAAACAACCCCTCAAGTTTAACTTTAGGATAATTATATTTTCAGCTCCTCTAGTTATAAATTTCAAGAATTTACAATATATACCCCCTTTGCGTGAAAACATTTGCGAATTTAGTCCAAAAACCATAATATTGATATTTTTGCTTTAGAAATCAATTTTGTAGGTTATAGCTTATTACTATAAGCTCAAATAAGTAACTTTTACGAGCTTATAGATTATGAAAAGAGCTTGTGAGCTTAAAATCACAACTGGTTCGTATGGTTTTTTAAAAAGAATAACCTTCGATGGGTTTTAAGGTTTTACAGATTAGTTTTCAATTTCAAGCTTATAGAAATGATAAGTTAGCTTATTATAATAGCTTATTAAATCAGCTTATGGCTTTTAGCTTGATAAGTACACAAAAATGGCTTATTAGGGTTTTAAGCATGCGTTTGGTTTAGGAAAACCAAACGCGTGTCTTTGTGATTCAAGAACTTATACAAGTGACTTATATAGGATCTAATAAAGCTTATGAGAGTTCTACAACAAGGTAAGAGCTTATGGAATAAGATAGAAAGCTTACTAGTACTTGAAATGATGAATATGGGTCGAATGGAGCAAAAACAACTCAAAAACTTAAAAGATGAATCAAGAGACTTCTTTCTTCTTGTTTCTTGGCTTCTACTTGCTGTATACTTTCTTTTTAATCTTCCTTGGACTTGTTTAGATCATGAATTAAGGTAATATGCAGTTTTGATGTGAATTGAAAATGTATGTGTATGTATGCGTATGTATAGTGGTAGAAATGACTTGGAGGCCAAGTTTTCTTGGAGTGGTGGCCAAGTTAAGTGGAGTAAGGACCAAGTTTTCTTAGAGTCTTAGCCAAGTTAAGTGGAGTAGGGACCAAGTTAACTTGTAGTGGTGACCAAGGAACTACTTGAGGTGCTTGAGGTGCTTGAGGTGCTTGATTGATGACAAGGTGATGAAGGTGGCTAGCAAGAATGTGGAATCATGTGAGTAGGGTGTTGCCTAGGTTTAACTTAGTTTAGAACTAGTTTAGGTGTTTCAGGTAGATTAGGGTTTTTGGGTTAGGGTTTTTGGATTTAGGACGAGCTAGAAGCTGAGATTAGAGAGGGAAAAGTGTTTTAAAGATCTGTGCTATAAAGTGTTTTGTAACTTATCAACTTATGCTTAATAGGATTGTAAAAAAACTAGATAGCGAAAATGATGGAAAATGAGCTAGTTTGAATTTATGCTTAGTCGAATTATACTTTGAGCTTAAGGTATTGTAAACCAGGTTAGAGGAATTAATATTAAAAAATTATGCATTGTACAACAATGTACACCTCTTTGATAGATTGACATTTATTTATATGTAAACATTACTAATATAATATAGGGTTTTTAATAAAACGTTAACGTTTAATGCTTGTTTTGAAATAACGTTTTGAAAAGTATGTTAAATGGATAACGTATTTGGTAAAAATGATATTAGAACATAGACTTGACATATTAGGATGTTTACATGATATAAACATAGATAGAGATGGTATAGGTAGTTGCGTGAGCTCGTTTACTTTGCTTTGTAAGTTATGTTACATAGTTGGAATGAATAAAGCAAAAATTTTACCGTAGTATTTAATATAATATAAGTGGAAATTACAGTGATGAAAATTATGGGTTGTTACAGTTAAGTGTACATTGTAATTTAGATTAGGAATAGACTATAACTAGGATTAGTTAATTTTGCCTTGCAAGGCAAGGAGTTTCCTATTCGAATTAGGAGTATTTCTATACCCCTCATCCCTATAAATAGAGATGAGGGGGGATGCTAGTTATTCATTCTTCTTCCTCGTTGTAATGACTTTATTAAGGTTGGTATGTGTTTAATTACACATACCATTTTCCATTAAAACCGGACTTAAATGATAAAAAACGTACCAAAAATACCTTGTATTTGTATGTTTTCATTTATATTGTGCAGGAAACGGATATCCGACAAAAGGACGAAAAATCAAGAAAAAACGGACAAAACCGAGCACGGAACGGAAAGAGTGTGAAAAAGACAAAGTCAAAGTCAACAAAAGTCAAAGTCAACCCCAACAAAGTCAAAGGTCAAACCCGAAGTAGATACCGAAGAATTACTATATGGGCCACCCTTACCCATCTAATGGGCTAGGGCAGCCCATTAAGCATTTATATAAAGACATTACAAAAAACAAAAGCCCAAAACCCTTCCTACTTAAAACCGGCCCAAACAATGCATTCCAAGGGCCCAAACCATTTAACAGTGTTAAACCCACAATCGTTAAGTCCATTAGTCCCCAAAGACCATTCATGCAATAACACTTATCAACCTCAGGGGTCAAAACTGCAAAACCCCCAAAGTTATAACACCACAAGGACTTTCATCGCAAATATAACATAACAACATGAGGGGACATTGTTGCCATTTCCCTAAACTCTTACCCTGTCACAGTTAAACAATTTTCCTGCCAAGTGCACTATTCATCATCCCCTTTCACTATCACCTCGATTCCTGCAACTACAAACAAAACCATCACTCTCCCCTTCTACCCCACATCACATGGGGCAATTGCCACCTTGGCAATCCCCTTTAATCCGATTGGAACAAGAGAAAGACAAGAAGATATAGGGCTGTGATGATAAACCTTGGGCTCCAAAATGAATTAATGGCTAAGATGACTTCTGATTTCACCTCCCACAAGAAACACAAGTGCTCTTCTCCTCACAAAAGAAGCACAAATAAGAAGAAGACAAAGATTGAAGAAGTAAAAGACCTAAATCGTTTATATATATATATAGGACTCTTGTAAGCCTAAAAAGGAATCTAATTTTAGTTTTTCAGCTTATTTACTTTATGATTTTAATTATTGTATTTTAAATTCCAAGTATTGTAATCTTTCCAAGTTTAATGAAAATTTGAAGTTTTTAAGTTTTAAAATCCTAAGTAGCTCCCCTTTCTAATCTAACCCCACCATCACAAGGGGCAATGCCACCATTGGCAATCCCCTTTTAATCGTAATCCGATGGAACAATAGAAAGACAAGAAGATAATGGCTGTGATGATAAACCTTGGGCTCCAAAATGAATTAATGGCTAAGATGACTTCTGATTTCACCCCCCACAAGAAACACAAGTGCTCTTCTCCTCACAAAAGAAGCACAAATAAGAAGAAGACAAAGATTGAAGAAGTAAAAGACCTAAATCGTTTATATATATATAGGACTCTTGTAAGCCTAAAAAGGCATCTAGTTTTAGTTTTTCAGCTTATTTACTTTATGATTTTAATTATTGTCTTTTAAATTCCAAGTATTGTAATCTTTCCAAGTTTAATGAAAATTTGAAGTTTTTAAGTTTTAAAATCCTAAGTTTCTAGTTCCATTATTGTTACAACTGTTTTATAAGCCATCATAAGCTCTTATTTGAGTTTTTATACCATCTGTTTTCATTAAGTTTAAAAAAATATATATTAAGTATTAAGGAAAATCACCAGAAAACAATATCATGAAGAACACTGGAGCATGGTATATTATGGATGGCCATGGGTTAGAACCTCATAGGAGGTGTTATGATAATTGTTTGGAAGTATTTAATCATTCACAAAAGCTTGGACCTTTGTAAGTTTTTCATTTTCCATTTTTTTGCATTTTACTGTAGCACTGCTTATTTACTGCTTATTAATGCTTATTCATATTTATTATTACTGTTTGTTACTTATTTAAGCTGTCTTGTAGTTTAAGTTTCATTGGTTCATGCTTTTTATGTTAACTTCCATTTTAATCCAATTATCCTATTGCATATTTGCTTATTGTCAGTTGCTTATCTTGTGTGGAACGGCTTATTTATGCTAACTTTATCTTGTTGCCATCTGTTTCAAACCTTTTTCTTAAACAGGCTGAATCAAATCACTTTAAAAATAGAATTTTGAATTTTTTAAAGGGGTGTTTGGGTTAAGGGTTAAAACTGGGCCAGATTTGTATTTTAATTGGGTTGGGTTCACTTGTTAACAATAACAAGCTTAGATAAGTCATAATAATCCTGTTTTTAGATTTTTTTAAGGTCTTTAAGCTTGTTTTCAGGATTTGTCTAATGATGTTTAATCGTGTGATGTTAAAATGGTTTTCATTATCTTATTTGAATATAACACTTGTTAACAAGATTTTAAGAGGTGTTTTTTGAGTTATTATGAAGTCAAAATGCAATATAAGTCTCATTTAAAGCCTGCAATTGGTGGTTTTGTTTGCCAAATTCTGTCAAGTCTTACTAAGTTTTAAAACTTTGAAAAACTGCTTTTTCAATTGCTCAGAGTGGATTATTCTTAATTTCAAAGTGCTTTTTGATTCTTGATATGTGTTCTTTGAAGCCCAATTTTAATCTGTTTTGAGGTCTTAAGGTCATAAGGTTCTTTTTTTGGCTTATTTTTAAGCCCAAAAAGTCCCCTATAGGCTGTTTGGTATGATGTTTTGGCCATTAGTGCTTATTTGCTTTTTCTACCTTTTGTTGCTTATATCCTTTTGCTTATTTTTGCTTCTTCTTGCTTATTAGGTGTAGTACAGTGCATGTCTTAGCTTATTTTCCTTTTTGTTAGCTTATTGGTGCTTAAAAAGCAAGCCAAGTTTAGCCCCTTGTTCCTTAGTGTTAAAAAGGCAAAACTGCCAACTTTTCTAATAGCTTATTTTTGGCTTATTCTTAAGATTCGTAAAAAGTGTTTTTATTAAAAGCTTGTTGTTTTTACTTATTTTATAAGTTTCTAAAAAAAAGAAAAAATCCTTTATGAAAAAGGAGAGGCATATGGGTCGAACCCATGACCTCTACCTTTACACAAAAAAATAACACCACACGCACGTTCCCCAAGTAACACACGCACTAAAACATTGGCACCAGTATGGCAACTGGTCATGTGGTTTTTTCAACCATTAATCCTTTTATAACCTTTTTATGCCCTATATGCACATAAGCCGTTTTTGCTTATTTCCAGCTTATTTCGATAAGCTGGTTAACTCCTTTTATTTTTCATAGACCAGCAATCTTCAAACTAACTTATCGGATTTTGTTTTAAAGATTTTCCCTTAAAGTTTAGTAATTTAATTAATTTTTCTTTTTAAAACTGTTTTTAATTCATAAAAAATTAATTAAAAATCAAAAAAATATAATTCTTTTTTTTAATTTTCTTTTATAATTTAGGACCTAGGAAAATTACATTTGCGTTAAAATTGTAGAATTTTGTTTTTTTTAAAGAACGGGATTGAATCCCGTTCACATTTTTTGTGTTTTTAAGCTTAAAGATTTAAAAACAACAAAAGATTTAAAACTTGCCTTTGTGTCACTTACGAGGTACGGCTCACCTTTGATTGATAAACAAACTAAAAGAGGGGTATAAGGAGGGTTGTTCCCGAGGATCTACAACCCGGAAAGGAGAAAGATTTTAATAGCTTCGGCGCTTTTCCCGCTCCTCCGCTCCTTGTTCGTTTTTCTTTAGAGACCTTACCGTGAAACATTGATTAATGGTTTAAAGTTATTCGATCTCGTTTGGTCCTCATAATAAAAAAGTTTTTAAAAGAATTTAAAAAACCTAAAAACCCAAAAATAATCTTCTTTTTCTTCTTATACATTTACTTCTTTTCTAATTAACCCTTCTATATTGTTTAATTCTTATGCGTCACTCGATATTATCGTTTGAATCCCCTCTTTCAGTTTAAAGAGTGTTCATCTATGTGGAACTTTGTAGATAGAGGATAAAAAGGGACCAATTGTTGTTCGAATATGATTTCCGTGTAAAATTTTTCATAGATTCTAATAAAGCTCCCGACCACCACCACATCCCTAAATCGATTTTCCACAACCAACGTCATTGCTTTCATTGTAAAGATATGTTAGGAGATGGTGAATTTTGTCAACGATGTACTTGCGTGAGGTGTGGAAGTGGTCTTAGCAAATGACTTTGTTTGATTTGTGCTTCAAGATATGTAATAATCCAATCCGAATTCTTAAATGATTCTCCAAATCTTCTCCCAAAAATGTTTCACAAAGTCCTCCACTAATCGACCACCATTGTTGTTACGAGTGTGGTGATTCGTTAGACGATATCTTTTGTCAACGATGTACTTGCAAGTCTTGTGGGAACGGTGCTCATTATGGCTATAATTGTCCACCGAAAGTTACAATTATCTCTAATCCAGAACCATGCAACAATCAAACCGTTGATGAGCTCCCATAAACTTTGCCAAATTTCGATCCGACATGCTATTCTGGAGATGGAAATTCATTCACTTATGATTCTACTCCTAATTTTGTCAATGATTCACCTAACGTTTTTAACCCACCTCTACAACCCCAATACGTGCCATACTCTTATGAGTTATGTGGGAATGATGCCCATCATGGTTACGATTGTCCACCTCAAGTCCCGTTTGTCTACAATCAGACAAACACGTGTTCAGATCAAACTTTGATTATTTTCCACAAACTTCACCGAGTTTTCCACAACAATATCCTTGTTGTGAAGATTGTGGGGGTCCTCACGAGAATTTTCAATGTCAACCGATGAATTATTACCAACCTAATCCGTGTTATGATTCTAATTATTCTGGTTTTGACCAAACTCAACCCCCACAATATACCGTTAATCATCTAATCTTCAATGCTCAAAATGAGCTTCTCAATTCTCAAAACAAGCTTATGGATCAAATGACATCCATATGTGATATGGTTGGTCAAATTATGCAAAAGAAGGAAGAAGAAAGGCGAATTGCGGAAGATCAAGC
The DNA here is from genome assembly GCA_026074375.1 of Tanacetum coccineum. Classification (NCBI taxonomy): domain Eukaryota; kingdom Viridiplantae; phylum Streptophyta; class Magnoliopsida; order Asterales; family Asteraceae; genus Tanacetum; species Tanacetum coccineum. The sequence continues at coordinate 14,229 of BQNB010032005.1, forward strand.
GGCTAAAGATCGATATTGGAAGATTCCCATTTGCTATGATGAGGACGAGGACTATACCATTGCAATCACACCCGTTTTATCAACCAAGGAGCCCGTTGACTCTCTTATAATGGAGGATGAGCATCTTGACACTATTTCGGTTACGGAATCGGACAAAGTAATAAAGTCTAGTGTTGAGGAGCTTGTCCTGATCCCAAGTGAGTCCGAGGGTATTTCCGACGGTGTGTGTGATGAGCCTCTTTGTGATAACCCTACCCCTCTTAAAGCTTTCAAAGATCACTCTGAGATTGTCGTCAATTCCAACGATGATGATACTTCAAGTGATGACGTTAATTTTGAGGACATCGAGTACGTTGAAGCATCACCTCCCGATTTGGAGATCGTTAGCTTAGAGGAGGTGAATGATGTTGATCAAGAGAAGGAAGAGTTTGATTTAGAAGATATTCTTCAAATCCAAGACGTTATTCTTCGAGAGAAATTATTGAACATCAATCGTCTTATTGCTAATATCGAATCTTTGAATGATAACTCCACTCCTAATTGTGTGCTCAAGTCTCCTTCTCCATTTCCTATCCCCGTTAGTAACTCTTTCTTTGAGAAGTCCGATACTTCTCTCTCTTATTCGGATAATTCTTTACCCGAATTCGAGTCTTTTAGCGATCATACGGAAGAGACGAGTAGTGGCAGTACCACTACTCATGCTAATAACTCTCTTCCCGAGTATGATTCGTTTCATTTTGAGATTGAGCCCGATCAGGGTGAGTTGACCAACGTTGTTATGGAAGATATTTTGGGAGAACCTCGTGTTCATACTCCTAATGTGTTACCCACCCATCCCACCCTTTTGATAGATTCGGACCTTTTCGAACGTTTCCCTGGGTTACCGTCTTCAAGTTTTCTTTTTCCTTACCGGATCTAGACACAAGATTTTCGATTCTGAGTGATAATTCATTGTTGAAGTCCAAATCCGAGAGGAGAGACTTTTATCACGTGATGCATTTGGTATTCTTTCTTGTAGGATCGATATACCTTATTATAATAAGCCTTTAGCCTGTAAAGGATGTTACTTCCTTGTCTAATTAGTGGGTAACAGTGAAACAACTGGTTAATACTATCAACTATTGCGGATAATAGTTAACAGTATCAAGAGAACACACAATGTGTATTTAACAAACGATTTGTATTTGCTAAACCCCCGTATTTAAGGGTCCTTCTATTTTATAATCTCATAATTAATTTATAAATTTTAAACAAGTTATTTTATTTGCAATTTAGACCATTTTATTGAAATCGTTTCATTTTAATTAAATTCGAGCTTCATGCCTTTAACTTTAAAGCAATTATTGTCTTGGAAAACCGTACGTAAAATTAAACTTTTCAGAAAAGTATTCCGTTTAAGTGAATTATTTTTTTCATATGCGTTATTACTTGTGGTTTCGCCCTTAACTTCTCGTTAATATTTACGTCGATACCGTTTAGCCTCCAAACTACACCTATCTTAATAATATTTATACCCTAAACACTAAAGTTATTATTAATAAAAAAAAATCAAGTGTGGTAATGAACACCAACGAGGTGGATGTGGCAATTATGATGCCCATTTCAAGACACTTGTCTTGATGAATATGTTGCTCTTGATGATCAGACTTATAAAACACTAGCACACTTATCTTCCTCTGCATTTTGCATTGATAAAAAGTAGAAACTCTATTGTTGCTCCTTCTCTGGCAGTCCAAAATAAGCACCAAAACACCAACTCTATATTCAAATTTCCTAGCCTTCAAATCTATAATAGGTTTTAAACCTTCCATTATTTGAGTTATAACCTTCTTATATCTTTAAAACCCATCAAAAATCCATCATATAACCACATTAGGGGCTGAATTAATTCAAGTTTTCATAAAGTTATTGCATGGGGAAATGATGATGTTCTAGAGATATTGGGTTAAGATTCAAGACTTGGGGTAAAGGAGTCAATTTGTTTTGGGTGATAATCACCATTTACATCATTTTTGTTGGGTATAATCTCTACTTATTTTTATTATTCTTGTATTTTCTTGTATTTCATTTATAAATGTAATTGTAAATATGATGAATATGATGATCAAGAGTTTATTGGGGTTTTGTGTGTACTAGATTAGGTTAAAAATGGATAAACCTAGCTTAAAACATGGTGGAAATCACTAGAAAAATTAGGGCAGAAGTAAACAGAAAGTTTGACATTTTTGAGTATGATAAACAACTGATTTGACTTATCTAAGTTGTGGACAATTGTTTTATGAGCTAGTAGCAATTTGAATCAACACTTGAATGTAAAAATTGCATGAGATATGACCATTTTACCAAAAGTAGTCAATTCTGACCTTGCTGGACAGAATGTATGAAAAGTCATACTTGCACTCTGAGTTGAGTAAAAACCTAAAACTATGAGATGTAGATAAACTTATGTAGATACTGGACCAATTGGATAGTCAACCAATTCATTATGGGTTGAAAATGGCGTCAAAAATGGTAAAAGTGAGTTTTCAGCCAAAAATGATAAATTGACTTTTGTATAAAGAAATGACTTTAAGTATATGTCCACTCAAAATAAAGTATAGAAATAACTTATAATCTATAATGTACACTTAAATATGAAACTATAAATGTAAATATTATAAGTACACTATTTATGGTTAAAGAGATATAACTATTTTTAAAACATTAAACTTATAAATCTTTTTACGTCTTAATCCATACTAAAATTTTGTGTAAAGTGTTTTGTGACGAAAACCCGATGGGTGGTAGCGACCCACTTTTGGGGTTTTATATATTGAACTATGACCTTAAACTTATATCGACCTCGAAAACCCAAAAAATTTATACAAGTTATACACATAAACTTAAAATAAGCCATAAGACTTAAATGGGCCACTAGACCCAAATACACAAATTATAACTATAAGACCTATTGGGCTTAGCATTGGGCCCAACCCACTTAGGCCTAAAATTTGGACTAAGGCCTGGTCATGGACCATTAAAATAGACCAAATTACTTAATGGGCTTATAATTGGGCCTATTGGGCTTTTTGGACCACATTAGGTTTAAAATAACAGTAAAATCTAGCAAATTAATTAAATCTAGTAAAAAAGAATTACTTTTACTTAGAAAAACTTTAAGTGTGATTTTTAACTTACCCATTATAACTTGATCACTCATACCTACATATACATCATACTTGACTATTTTTGTCGTCATTATTTAATTTTTACGACATAGAAACTAAAAACCCTATATGATGTTAGGTCCCGGGTGAGTTCGTGCCGATGACCAAGTTCGTTTATCGCCGATTTATTTTCTTCCGGCATTATCAAGTGAGTTTATAGCCTCGCCTTTCAACTTCTAAACTGTATTTATAAAACCCCGCGGCGGGTAGTTGCAATGCTAGTTTTTTTTAAAACGAACGCAAGTAGTTTTCTTCATGGTTATCTTGGACCCGTATGTGAATATATGGTTGTTGCTTGTAGGTGCTTTCGTATAAGCCCCCAAATCGTGAGCCAGTTCAACTACCTTAAGATGGGTAAGCGCTCATACAATTAATAGCGCTATGGGGCCTTCATTGGAACATAACCCGGTTCGGTTTTTGGGGTTTGAATCGGGGAAATAGAGAGCACTCCCATGTACGGACATATTGTATGGAGATGTAGTAGGTTTGACGAAAATACCTAGCCTGGGGGCATTCATGGTATTATTAATTGATTAGGATTTCGTCATGGGATGGTTTGGTCGCCTGAGTCTCAATGCTAACTGTTGTTTATATGTTGTTGATCAACAAGTCTATATGAGGCATATGATTATTTTTATGCTTGTGTTCAATTCTTTTATCAATTATCAAACCTATGAATTCACTCAACTTCGTGTTGACTTTTTAGCATGTTTCATCTCAGGTAATTGAAGTATGAAGGCTTGGAGGCACTGGTGTGGAGGAATTGCGCTAAACTTTTGTCCATCATTTAAAAACCCATTCTATTAATAACTTGTTTTAGTTTGGTTAAATCAAGTTATTTTATGTTATGGGTGACGATCTCTTGGGATTCAGCTTTTGAACTCTGATAAATATGGAATGGAATGGTTGTTTGTTTCTAAAACGTCTCACTGAGTCGTTCTTTATATTTTATGACTATTGTACTATTATTTAACACCCAAATTGTTGGTTCCGCTGCGTGTAAATTTGGGGGTGTTAAAGATTGGTACCAGAGCCATGAGTTATAGAGAACTAGGTCGTTTTCAAAACCTAAACTATAACTTTATTTTAAAATTTTAGCGCGCGCAAATTCTCTCATGATGCCAGCCAAGTGTTCTTGCAATTACCTTCCTCAGCCAAAGATTATATATTGCGGGTTGTATTATCACTAAGTCTTTATTCATAAATATATGATATATATGTTGAGATATATATGTCGAGATATATATTGATATTTAAACTTTACATATTAAAGTTTTTATCATACTTTGAAAGTCTCATATCTAATGTATTGCATACATTCATATTTGCATACATTCATATATTTTGCATACATTCGTACTTTGCATAAATTTTATTAAATATAGTGACCTTATACGTATCCCTCGTATTCGCAGATTATCATGGCTCCTAAACAAATGTCGCAAACTGCTATTGCCAAGCTAGTTTCCGACGAAGTGGCGAAAGCTCTTGCCGCTGATCGTGCCACCAGGGGGGAAAATAACGCGGCAGGTGCTGGAAGGACCTGGCAACGTGGAAGGTGAGGATATGCAGGAGGTCCTGATAGAGGCTAAAAGGCTGGGATTGTTCTTTCTCAAGTTTCATGACTGTTGTTGGTCCTACTCAATTCCATGGTAAAGAAGGGGCTATCGAACTTTGCCGTTGGTTTGAGAAGATGGAAAGTACTTTTGGGATCAGCGAATGCGCTGAAAGGAACAAAGTCAAGTTTGCTGCTGCTACCCTTCAAGGTAGAGCTTTAACCTGGTGGAACACTCAAGTCGCCACCCTCGGTTTAGCAGAGGCAAACGGGAAATCATGGGATGATATGCAGATGAGCTGTTGAAGAAATAATGTCCTGAGAAGAATTATCAAGGATGGAAGATGAGTGAGAAACTTAAGGTTAAGGGGACCACGACATAGCTGTTTACCAAACCGAAGTTCAACGAATTTGGTTTTACTATGTCTGAGGTTGTCCATCTATCAAAAAGAAGATCCAGTCACATATTCAAGGGGTTGCCTCATCAATTCAGGGTGTGAGAAACCTATTCTTCTAAGCCAACTACCCTAAATGATGCTATAGGATGGCGCAATGGTCTTTACTGGTAGCAGAGAAAGTTCAAGGTGGAAGGAAAAGAATGCTGAGCAAAACAAGAGAAAATGGGAAGGTGGAAATCAAGGGGTAATCAAGGCAATCGCGGTAACAACCGTGGAGACAACCGTGACAACCACCATCACAATCAAAACAATAACCGAAGGAATGGAGGTGCTAGGGCCATGACTCAAGCTCAAGGTGAAAATGTGAACCAAGGGGGGCACGCCCCAAAGTGCAATAGGTGTAACGTGTCCCATTTTGGAAATTGCCCGGTGAAATGCAATAAATGTGGAAAAAGGGGACATATTGCTAGGGATTGTCATGGTAAAAGGGAGTAGCCCTGGTGCTAATTACTGAGCCGATTAAGGGTTTGTTACAAGTGTGGGGGACCCGATCACCTCGCCCCATCAAGTGAATTGTGTCCCCTGAGAGAGAAGAGCTAGATGAAGGAATGCAGAGGTGGTCATATTTATGCTGTTTTGAAAGATGTTGATCAAGCTCAAGGCCCAAATGTGGTGACTGGTATGTTTCTGCTTAATAATCATTATTTTAGCATGTTGTTTGATTCGGGGTCGGACAAGAGTTTCATAAATGCTAGTCTTATCCATTTATTTGATAATGAACCAGAAAGAATAAGTGCTAGTTATGAGGTCGAGTTAGCCGACGGAAGGATCGCCAGTACAAATACCGTATTAAAGGGGTGCACTTTAAATCTAGTCAACCACCTATTTAAAATCGATCTAATGCCTATAGTATAGTACTTGTGCTTTTGGGCATACGTGGCATGGATTGGTTAGCTGATAATGATGCCGTCATCATCTGTGGTAAAAAGGAGGTGCACATTCCGATTAAGAATCGAACGTTAGTGGTTAAGGGTGATAGCAATGTCTTCCGATAAAAGTGATACCTGTATTTAAAAGGCAAGAAATACATCGAAAGAGGATGTCATCTACTCTTTTAGACTCCCGGTTACCGATACCGAGAAGGAGAAATCTGAGAAACGTCTTGAAGATGTACCGGTAATTTGTGATTTTCCAGAAGTATTCCCTGATGACTTGCCGGGACTTCCCCCGTCTCGACAAATTGAATTCAAGATCGATCTAGTGCCGGGTGCTGCTCCAGTTGCTCGTGCACCTTATCGTTTAGCCCCGTCAGAAATGAAGGAATTGTCTGAGCAATTGAAAGAATTGTTGGAAAAAGGATTTATTCGCCCGAGCTCGTCACCTTGGGGAGCTCCGGTATTGTTCGTAAAGAAAAAGGATGGGTCATTTCGTATGTGTATCGATTATCGTGAACTGAATAAGTTGACGGTCAAAAACCGTTATCCTCTCCCGAGAATTGACGATTTATTCGATCAACTTCAAGGTTCAAGTGTATTCATTCGAAAAAAGTGATCTACGTTCGGACGGTGCATCAACTGCGCGTTCGAGAAGAGGATATTCCCATCACCGCTTTTCGAACAAGGTATGGTCATTATGAATTCCAAGTGATGCCGTTTGGTCTAACCAATGCACCAGCAGTGTTCATGGATTTGATGAATCGTGTCTGCAAGCCATATCTTGATAAATTTGTGATCGTATTCATCGATGACATTCTCATCTACTCCAAGACCAAGGGAGAACATAGTGAGCATCTAAAGATCATTTTGGACCTGCTCAAGAAAGAGAAATTGTACGCCAAATTCTCAAAATGTGATTTCTGGTTGGAGTCCGTTCAATTCCTTGGCCATGTTATTAATAGGGAAGGCGTCCATGTTGATCCCGCAAAAATTGAAGCTGTCAAAAATTGGCCTGTTCCGAAGTCGCCAACTGAAGTGAGACAATTTATGGGATTAGCCGGCTATTATAGAAGATTCATCGAGGGATTTTCTTTGATCGCCAAGCCGCTTACCAAACTTACTCAAAAGAATAAGAGATTCGAGTGGGGTGCGGATTGGATGAAAGCATTCAAAAGCTTAAGCAGATCTATGTACTGCCCCAATTTTAGCTTTGCCCGAGGGTCCTGATTGATTTCATGGTTTATTGAGATGCTCACTCAAGGGTTATAGGTGCGGGGTACTTTATGCAACGGGATAAGTGATTGCCTTTATGCTTCCCGCATTGAAGAATCATGTGGGAAAAAAATCTACATTACTTCACGATCTTGAACTGGGTGCTGTGGTTTTTGCTCTTGGCTTGGAGGACATTACCTCTATGGTAACAAAGGGTGTTTGTGTACCACCGATCATTAAGAGCTTCTTACAACTACATTTGGAATCAAAAAGAGCTAAATATGAGGCAACGGCGATGGATTGAGCTATTAAGTGATTATGATTGCGAAATACGTTACCATCCCGGCAAGGCCAATGTGGTAGTCGATGCTCTTAGCAGGAAAGTTTGAGAGAAACCTTTGAGGGTTCGATCTTTGATGATGTCTACCTACACCGATCTGTCCGAGAAAGGGAATATCAAGGCCCCAATGGATGGAAGCTTGTGAAACAAGAAGGAAAATGTCAAAAGCGGAAAAATCTGGGTCGACTGTTAAGCCTTATCTTCAAGATTTCACTTCGACAGTTTCCCGAAATTTATAAACCAATTATTCGGTAATTTTGAAATCGTGTGTGGTTTACCGTTGTTTTGGCGGACTACGAGACTTGATTATGGCACGAGTCTCATAAGTGAAATATTTATTCATCCGGGTTCTGACCCAAATGTATCAAGATCTGATGATAATTATATTGGTGGGCCGAATTATGAAAGCCGCTTTGCTACATATGTTAGTAATGCTTATGTGTGCCAAAAAAAGGGGTTAAGGGCGTAGATCAGCGACCGTAGGAGCTTCTGCTAGCAACTGAAATTCCTGATGGATAGTGGGAAGTTATTATATGGATTTTGTTACTGGGGACTTCAGAAGAACATCTATGTGGTTTATGATTATATTTGGTAATGGTCGATCGGTTTGACTAAAAATCAGCTCACTTTTTGCCGATGAAGAAAGACTGGATAGCTATAGGAAAAAAACCTCACCCAACAGTGATCTGAAGGACGTGTCTGTAGGCTCATGGCGGTACCTGTTGTCGATCATTTCAGACCGCGTGATAGTCGGAATTTGCGTCTGGGTTTTGGAGGTCACTTCTTCAAAAGCTTTAGGGACAAAACTTAAATATGAGTACAGCGTACCACCCGGAAAACAGATGGTCAAAGTGAGTGAGAAGAACCAAACTCTTGAAGATATGTTAGTGCCTGCGTAATTGATTTCGGGTGGACAGTTGGGATCGACACTTGCCTCATGGGATCGAGTTCTCTTATAATACAGTTCAGCTACCATGCTAGCATCAAGGCGGCACCATTTGAAGCACTTTACGGGAGAAAGTGCAGATCGCCTGTTTGTTGGAATGAAGTTGGGGACAGTCAACTAACTGGGCCCGAGTTAATCCGTGAGACCACGGAAAAGATCATTCAAATTAAGAACCGTTTGCTCACAGCAAGAAGCCGACAAAAGAGTTATGCTGATATAAGAAGAAAGCCGATGGAGTTTAATGTGGGAGATATGGTTATGCTCAAAGTTTCGCCTTGGAAGGGCGTAATTCGCTTTGGTAAACGGGGAAAGTTGAGTCCACGTTATGTGGGACCGTTCAAGATTATTGAAAGAATTGGTCCTGTGGCGTATCGATTAGAGTTACCAGAAAAACTTCGTGGTATTCATAATACGTTTCATGTTTCTAATCTCAAAAAGTGCCTCGCGGACGAGAACTTGGTGATTCCACTTGAAGAAATCCAACTGGATGATAAATTGCACTTCATCGAAGAGCCCGTGGAAATTATGGACCGTGAAGTAAAGCAGTTGAAGCAGAGCAGAATTCCTATTGTTAAGGTTCGTTGGAACTCACGGAGAGGTCCAGAATTTACATGGGAAAGAGAAGACTTTTTCATGAAGAAGTATCCGCATCTATTTCCGAGCAAGAAGCGAGGACGTGGTGATAATCAAGCGCCGGGACGTCGCTCCCGTAAGAAGGGGAGGATGTAAACCCCCGTATTTAAGGTCACTACTATTTCTAATCTCATAATCAATTTATAAATTTTAAACAAGTTACTTTTATTTACATCTACACATTTTATTGAAATCGTCGTTTTAATTAATTACGAGCTATGCTTAAAGCAATTATTCGTCTTGAACCGTACGTAAATTAAACTTTTCAGAAAAGTATTCCGTTTAATGTAGAATTATTTTTATCATATTCGTTTTCACTTCGTGGTTTCGCCTTAACTCTCGTTTTATTTTACGTCGATACCCGTTAGCCTCAAAACTACCTACCTATCTTAAAATTTATACCCTAAACACTAAAGTTTATAAAATATAAACTTAAAACCACACACCACCACCTCATATGAGGCGTGGCATATGGAGAAGCATTAGGCAAGACACTTGTCTTGCTTAAACCTTTGCCATTGCATGCACCATTCATACAAAAGCACCCATTTCATTTTACTTCCTCCCATAGTTACTTACAAAACACACACACCTCTTGTTTTCTCCTTGTTCTTGCCGTCCCCCACCAAGACCAAAACAACCATTTCATACAAAAATTCCTACTACAATCTCTTGTTATATTTACACCATTTGATTCCTCACATTCCAAGCTCCATTTTCATACCATAAAACCTATCATTTTAGGACTTTTGGTGCGAGGTCATTGAAGATTTTATGGAGATCCATTTGGGTCATAATAAATGGTGTCAAAAACCTTTGGGTAAATATTCCAAGACTTGGTGGTGAAATGAGTCATTTTGTTTAGTTGATAATCATCATTTAACATCATTTTGTGGGTATAAAATCTTTACATGATTTTTGTTATAATGTATTTTCTTGTATTTCATTTATAAATGTAATTGTAAATATAATGAAAATGATTATCAAGAAGTTATGGGGTTTTGTGTGTACTAGATTAGGTTAAAAATGTGATAGAACCTAGCTTAAAGACATGGTGGAAAATCACTAGAAATATTAGGGGCAGAAGTAAACAGAAAGTTTGACATATTTGGTATATGAATAAACAACAGATTATGCTGATCTAATTGTGGACAATTGTTATAGTGAGCTAGTAGCAATCTTGATCAACCCTTTAATGTAAAAATTGCTATGATATCTGACCATTTTACCAAAAGTTAGGCATCTGGGGGGGGGTGGGGGGGGGGGGGGGGGGGGGGGGGGGGGGGGGGGGGGGGAGGGGGGGGGGGGGGGGGGGGGGGGGGGGGGGGGGGGGGAGGGGGGGGGGGGGGGGGGGGGGGGGGGGGGGGGGGGGGGGGGGGGGGGGGGGGGGGGGGGGGGGGGGGGGGGGGGGGGGGGGGGGGGGGGGGGGGGGGGGGGGGGGGGGGGGGGGGGGGGGGGGGGGGGGGGGGGGGGGGGGGGGGGGGGGGGGGGGGGGGGGGGGGGGGGGGGGGGGGGGGGGGGGGGGGGGGGGGGGGGGGGGGGGGGGGGGGGGGGGGGGGGGGGGGGGGGGGGGGGGGGGGGGGGGGTGACCCTTGCTGGACAGAATGTATGAAAAGTAATACTTGCACCCGAGTTGAGTAAAACCTAAAACTATGAGATGTAAGATAAACTTATGTAATTCAATAGACCAATTGGATAGTCAACCAATTCTTATGGGTTAAAAAGGCGTCAAAAAATGGTAAAAGTGAGTTTACCAAGCCAAAATGATAAATTGACTTTTGTATAAAGAGATGACTTTAAGTATATGTCCACTCAAGATAAAGTATAAAAATAACTTATAATCTATAATGTACTCTTAAATATGAAACTAGAAATGTAAATATTATAAGTGCATTATATATGGTTAAAGAGATATAACTATTTTTATAAACATAAACCTAGTCTAAAACTTTTTTACGTCCTATATTCAATACTAAAAATTTTGTAAAGTGTTTTGCGACGAAAACCCGAGGTGGTAGGACCCACTTTTGGGAGTTTTTATATATTGAACCTACTGACCTTAAACTTATATCAACCCCGAAAACCCGAAAAATTATCGACAGTATACACAAAACTTAAAATAAGCCATAAGACTTAAATGGGCCACTAGACCCAAATACATTAATTATAACTATAAGACTTATTGGGCTTAGCATTGGACCCAACCCACTTGGGCCTAATATTTGGACTAAGGCCTGGTCATGGACCATTAAAATAGACCAAATTACTTAATGGGCTTATAATTGGGCCTATTGGGCTTTTTGGACCAATTAGGTTCAAAACTAGTAAAAATCAAGCAATTAATAAACCTTGTTAAAACAATGACATACTTTTTACTTCGAAAACTTAAGTGGTGATTTTAACTTTCCCCTCAACTTATAACTTGATCATCATACCTACATATACATACTTGTCTATTTTGTCGTCATTATTAATTTTTACCGACATAGAAACCTAAAAACCCATACATGTTGTATAGGTTCCGGGTGATTACGTGCCGACGACCAAGTTCGTTTATCGCCGATTTATTTTCTTCCGGCATTATCAAGTGAGTTTATAGCCTCGCCTTTCAACTTTTAAACTGTATTTATAAAACCCCGCGAGGGAGATGCATGCTAGTTTTTATAAAACGAACGCAAGTAGTTTTCTTCTTGTATGCTTGGACCCGTTTGTGGATATATGTTGTTTATTTGATAGCTTCGTCATAAGGATCCAATCGTGAGCCGTCAACACCTATGATGGTTAAGCCGGCTTTTATATTTTCCCCCCCCAAAAAAATACAATTTACTAGCGCTATGTGGCTGACAACCCGGATCGGTTTTTGGGAGTTTGAATCCGGGAAAGGACAACTCCCAATGTAGCGAACATATTGTAAATGGGAGTAAATAGGTACTGACCGAAAATACTAGCTGGGGCATTCATATGCATTATAATTGATTATGGATTTTTCGGTCAAATGGGGATCGGTGCGCGAGCCTCAATGCAACTGTTGTTTTATTAGCATGTCCTGATCAACAAGTCTATATTAAGCTATAATGTAATATTTTTATGCTTGTGTTCAATTCTTTTATCAATTATCAAACCTAATGAAGTCACTCAACTCTGTGACTTTTAGCATGTTTCATCTCAGTAATTGAGTAATTTAAAGTGCATGAGTGCACAGGTGTTGAGGAATTGCCGCTAAACTTTTGTCCATCATTTAAAAACCCATTCCTGCATTAAAAAACTTGTTAGTTTGGTAAAATCAACTAATATTTTATGTATGTAGATGATTCTTTGGGACTACAGCTTTTGACTCTGATAAATATGGAAGGAATGGTTGTTTTTAGTTTTTAAAACGTCCATTGAGTCGTTCTTTATATTTTATGACTATTGTACTATTATTTAACACCTAAATGTTGGTTCCACTGCGTGTAAAATGGGGGTGTTACACATTTAACTCATAAACCTGGTGTTTAATACGTTTTCTAAACAGAAGTCCAGAACTGACCCATTTTAGTATTTTGACCATATATCACTCAATAATAATAATTGGTTGACCATCCAACTATCACATCATGCCAAGACATATATCTATCCACCCATGACTTTTGTTTACAGACCCTAAGCCAAAATTTTTGAGAAAACAACACGTTTTGCTACTGTTTCAAAACAGTCTCTATAAAATCCAACCAAACCTATTTCTAACTCATTTAAAACACAATCAACTCTTATGCAAAGCCACAACACATATCCTAAACATATCCCATACTCATCAATATATATTTTTATAGCAAGTAATAATATCAAAATAGTCTTATAAGAAAAATTTAGGAAAAGTAAGAAAGATGGCTTACTATAATGATCACCCAAAATAGTTATTAACAATAAGTTTTCCTAGCCACCAAACTTTACTAGGACATCATTTCCTTGACATGCATGACCATCTTCACACTACTCTTCTAAATCAGCCCCAAATGTGGTTATATGATGGATTTTTGATGGGTTTTAAATATTAGGAAATGGATTACAAGAGTTATGGTTTAACTAGTATTATTGTGATTGAAGAAAATTGATATCTTTGTGGTTCTTGGTGTCTTAGCTCATGGCAAGGAGAGGGAAAACAAGAGATGTGTGTGAAATTTTTCTTAACTATGAGAAGTAAAAGTGGAGCTTTGGTTTTAAAAGACTTGCACATGCAATGGACTAGGACAAATGTCCTAGTCTCTCATCTCCTTGTGCCACGCCACCCTTGAGGTGGTTGTGTCATGTTTAAAGTTTATAATTTTATAAACTTTAGTATTTAGGGTATAAATTTTAAGATAGGTGGGTAGTTTTGAGGCTAACGGGTATTAACGTAAAATAAAACGAGAGTTAAGGCGAAACCACGAGGTAAAAACGAATATGATAAAAATAATTCTACATTAAACGGAATACTTTTCTGAAAAGTTTAATTTAATACGTTCGAGACGAATAATTGTATATAAGCATAGGCCTCTAGATTAATTAAAACGACGATTCAATAAATTGACCTAGATTCAAATATAAGTAACTTTGTTAAAATTTAATAAATTAATTATGAGATATTACAATAGTATTGACTTAAATACGGGGTTTTACAAAGTCTTTTGAGCAGTCTTAACTTTCATTAGCAGTAGTAATATACACTAGCAGTAGTAACTAACAGTACTAACTATTTAGCATATTACTAAAAGCACTAAGTTATGCTTGACAGCAGTAACTCTAACCTTAGTAGTATTAACTCCAAGCAATCTTTTAATCCTAACAATCCTCCCATAAACTTGATGTTCATCTTCTGAATCTTCAAGTTTCATTAAAAGTCTTCACCATCACCAGGAGGATGTATTCAAACACTTTATTTCTTCTTGACCTGCTTTGTCATGAGCTTTAGGAGTTGATAACACATCTCATTCCAATAGTCAGTTTGAAGCTTCTTGTAGAGCATCTCTGTGATTGTTGCAGGTGTAAGAGGGTACTTTTTCTCTACCAGCATAAAGATATGCATGTTTTGAAATCTCATAAAATGCACTTCACATGAAGAGAATCTCTTCCAAACTGTTACTTTATAACCTTGTAGATTCCTCCATATTTCACTTTCTACATCAGGTTCAAATATTACTTTCAGATCTCCCCATAACACTCATTCATATGCCTCTTCTGGCTTTGTATTCCCATGTTTAGCTTTAACCAACTTCCGAGAGTGTTTCAAAGGTCTTTCCCTGTCAATATTCTAAAGCAACTAAATCATAAGATGAATACCTTTTTGAACTTCTAACAGCTCTTATCATTGAAAGTTTCTCATCTTTCCTTCTTGACGTATTTCTCCATTCAACGATGACTGGAGGCTTAGTGAATAGAGGTATAGCATCAATTGCTACCTCGTCATCTTGAACTATCTCCATATGTTTTTTTCATCTTTGCCTCCTCTTGATCATCATCTCCTTTAGCTTCTACATGTTAATCTATCCCTACTTCTTTGATTATCAGATTCAAGTTCTTCTCCAGCTCTTTTAGAACTTCCTTCTGCTTTTGTCTTACTGCCTTTCACCAACTCTGTATTTTTCATCTCTTTATCAAACATCTCCTGGATCTTATCATAACTTTTGCTCTTCAGCTGATTATGTTTGTATCCAACCATGTTTTTCAAATAGGTAGACATTGTATTTCTCTTTTATGCTAGTTGGTGGTTTGTTCTTTTTCCTTGAGTCTAATGCTGTCAAAGTGTTTCTTTTCTTCTCTAAGAGTCTACCAAACAACTTTGACTTATTTTCTCAATACTCAACTTATCTTGTTCTTCTGTTAGCATTTGATGAGCCAATTAAAGTCATCAGCATCATAGCGTGAGTGTTATCTCATGATTCCAATTAAAGCTATGTAGCTTCTTTTTTTCCTTTTGTCTTAAAGCTCTCTTCTTCTTCTAATTTAGCTTGTAGTTGAGCTTCAAGATTTCTAGCAACTTCTTCATCAATTGCAATTTGATCTTTCTTCTTCAAAGGTATTTTTAGGCTCAACCATTTTTTCCTTGCCTTTGTCTTTACCTTGTTGGAAGTTGTAAAGAAGAGAAACTATTAGTTAGATGCATTTGCCTGCTCCACCTATCATGAAAGAAATTCTTTGCCCTTTGGTCATGAGCTGGCAGGTGGTAACTGTTATAGAAGAATTTGTAACAACCTTGGGTTTGCACTTTTTAATCTCTATCACAAGTCTAGAGCAAAAGTCAATTCTTCTAGAATTTCCAACACTGTCAGTAGTAACTACTTCAACCAGCAGTAGTAACTGGATCGACAACACTAACGGACTTGAACGTTTTAGTTGTAGCAGTATTAACCATAGGCTCTTGAAATACCTCATTACCATTAAGAACACCAGTATCAAACATCAAGTCTTCCTCAACTTCTCCCTTGAGGTCTCATCAACGCAAGAATACCTTTGATCACATTCAAGATTAGCGTATTTCCTCCCTTTTTGGATGTCCTCCTCCTGAGCCACCCAAACTAGCAATCACATAGGATTCAATCTTCATGACAAAACAACCTGTAACAATCTTCTTGGCTTGTAAGTTTGGACCTCCTTTTATTCTCATCGTCTTAACTCTCTCTTCCATTGTGGAAATCATTATAAGCATGAGAAGTATTTTGCATTTCCAGGGCAAGAACCTACTTAGATTAGTTTGGCACAAAGGGTCTATTAATTCATTAAGTTTTGCATTCTATCCACACCACTTTGATATTGGATCATAGGAATGTGTAGACACATCCTCCTTATTAGTATGCCTCATCAGTGATAGGCTCTGTAGGACCACTGTCATCCTCTATTTCCTTCTTGACTGTTTCTTTTTGGGTCTTGATGTAGATGGTTGAGTAGTAGTGTGATGGGAATTAGTAGGAACTACTGACCCTTCACCCACTCTTCAGGAGCTTGAACCATCATAGTTTGAAATAAAATGTGAATCCTACCGGAAAAATCCCTTTCCTTCCCTCCTTTATGTTATCAACAGATCTTCTTGTATGAGGAGGGGGTTAATATTAGTCTCTTTATGTTTGATATAGTCTCCACTAGTTTATCAGGAACAAACTTGCACAACCTGGATACCATTAAAATTTAACCCCACCTTCCAAGTTCTTTACCATATTGTCAAAAATATACTTGGAAAAGTTAAATATTTAGTTTGTGGCAAGACATATGATAGCAGAAGCAATAGTATTGTAGAATTGTATGAATTAAAAACTTCCTCTAAGGAGAAAAGAATGCTTTGTAAAAAGTAAGATTCCGTGTAAGGTTTTCATACCCTATTCTTTCAGATCTTTCAAAAAGTGTAGCAGTGGGTATACAACTATTCCTTTAACAACTTTTAGTGAGGAGAGCTCGCTACACTAGATTCAGAACGATCACCTTCTTCCCATCTACAGGGCTTGTATCTGGCACTCCTTTAGTGACATATAACCTTAATTAGTAGCCCAAAACTGTTGAATGCATGAAGTATAGATGGTTGGATTCACTGTTAGCGCATATCTGATAGAACTTGCATTTAGAAAATCAATGATTTGCTCAAACCCCTCACTTTCTTCAGGTTTATCTAAGAATGCGACTAGATTATGTGTTTCAGCGAATTTTAGGGTTGACATTGTGATGGGTTTTGAGGATTAAAGATGAAATTGAGTTAGGGTTTATGATTAAAGAGTATATCAAAGTGTAAAATCAGGATCAAATGAGTGATTGAAACCCTGAATCGAAGTATTTATAAAATCCCCCTTAATAGCATTAACTTGAACTAGCAGTAGAAGTAAGTCCTGGTATGCTTAACTTTAACCAGTAGTAGGGTAAGTTTATGCCTAGCAACATTAACTAATACTGGCAGCAGTAAATTTAAGCTTAGCAGCATTAACTAATACTGGCAGCAGTAAGTTTAAGCTTAGCAGCATTAAATTTGATACACCAGCATTAACTCCAATTTCATTCCAAAAAGCATTTCCATCTTGAATTTTGACTCTCACAAGCTCTCTTTCTGTTTTTAATCTCACAATATCTCTCATTTCTTTTTCTTAAAAATTCACTCTATTTGTTTTTATATCACACAACTCTCTTTCTGTTTTTCCCAGCTCGTAAATCTACTCATGTTCTTTTTCTCACTAAATTCAACTCTATTTGTTTTTATATCACAAATCAAGAGCCCTTTCAGATAAGTTTGGTACAAAATTCCATCAATTCCTTTAGTTTCATGCTGTCCTCCCCACTCCAAGTGTGTTAACTCTTGAGAGAGGTAGATCATTGGACTGTTTATAATGCACATCAAACCTAATTGAGCTTCTGCCCTTCCTAATATGGTAAACTTAGCACTAGGACACTTCTTAAATTGGTTCCATGAGAAAAGACGCATTAAGTGTATTTCATGGAATTGGGGTCCTATTTTGTACCACTGTCCCTACTTTGCATTCTAATCTAAAAGCATAGTGGCATCCCTTTCCAATCTAACTTCCTACTCCATAATGACAAATTCTCATCTGCTACAAGAGGGAATAGGTCCACTATACAAAGATATCTCAGTGGGGTCCTTTTGCTTTCCCTAGGTTTTTGAGTCATTTTGGTTTAAGATAT
Source organism: Tanacetum coccineum (assembly GCA_026074375.1). NCBI lineage: Eukaryota > Viridiplantae > Streptophyta > Magnoliopsida > Asterales > Asteraceae > Tanacetum > Tanacetum coccineum. Next base: position 32,088 of record BQNB010032005.1, read on the forward strand.
GAATGGAATATTGATTGGTTCAAGATTAGAATATTAAGCAGTTTGTGGATGAACGTAGGGGTTCATTGGAATTTCTTGACCCTTCACCCACATCTGCTTGATTTGTTTAAGTAGCATTTCCTTTCATTTACAACCATCCGTTGTATATAATCAGCTTCATATTAACAGAATTAACTCCTTCAATCAATACTTAGAGGTTAAGCCTTCTGATAATGCAATCAGATATTGAAATCTGCTACATCAATGTCTTTCGTGAGTAAATCGCAACATTATTATCAGTGTGAATCTTGTATCACTTGATTAATCTCTCTTATATGAATCCCATATGAAGTGATGTCTATATCTAATGTGCTTTAGACTATTGAGTGAAACATTGGTATTCTACAATGAAGAGGGGGTGCTTTCATTGTCAATGAAAATCTTGGTATTCATGAAATTGTATCCATAATCCAGCATTTGATTTTGAATCCATAACACCTGTCCACAGCAACTAGATGCAGCTACATATTCTGCTTCAGTAGTAGAGTTGGCAACTATAGTTTGCTTCTTACATTGCCATGAGATCAATCTCCTCCTAAGAAATTGACAACCTCTTCTTGTCTAAACTTGCACCAGCATAGTCACTGTCAGTATAAGCTTCCAAGTCAAATGGTGAGTCCTTAGGATACCAAAGGCCCAATTTAGGTTGACCTTTCAAGTATCTAAAGATTCTCTTCACAGCATGAAGATGTGAAACTTTAGGTGTGACTTGAAATCTTGCACAAGCACATACAACAAACATTATATCAGGCCTAGAAGCTGTTAGATACATCAATGATCCAATCATTGATCTATATAAGTGAACATCAACATCTTCAGCTTCTGCATCTTTGAGCAATGGCTTTGAAGTCTCCATAGGAGTACTTGCTGTCTTCACAGTTGAAAAACCAAACTTCTTCAAAATTTCATCCATATACTTGTCTTGACTGATGAAAATCCCATCATCTTTCTAAGTCACTTGTAATCCTAAGAAGAAGGTAAGCTCACCCATAGATACTCAATCTAGAAATTATTGAGCAATCCAATTTTCTCAAACTCAGTTGCATAGACCCATTCTTAGTAATCCAAAAAATGATATCATCTACAATATTATGAACTGAGTAGAATATTACCTTTGACACTTTAATGAACAAGAGTCTTATCTATCTGGCCTATCTGAAATCATTTCCAATAAATAAGTAGATAGATTCTCATAACCAAGCTCTATTAGCTTTGATGTTAATACCATATAATGTCTTTTTTCCCCCCTAAACCCCCTTAAAAAACTTTATCATGAAACTCTGATCTTCAAATCTAAAGGATGACCGACATAAACTTCCTCTTTAAAACTTGCCATATAGAAATGCACTCTTCACATCCATCTAATACACAACAAAGTCTTTGAATGAGGCATAGGCTAAGAATAGCCTAATTGCTTTCAATCCTGCAAAATGGACAAAAACTCATCATAATCAAATCCCCTCTTTTGAGTTTATCCAGAGCAACAACCTAGCCATGTTTCTTGATTACAATTCCTCTTACATCTTACTTGTTCCGGTACACCCTATTTAGTACCAAACCTGTTGAATTTGAACTGCAGAAGCATCTCTTACATAGCTTCTATCCCAGCTAGGATCTTGGTAATGCTTGAATTTACCTTTTGTCTCTACTGTAATAGATAAACATGCAAACAGACAATTCTAAAAGTCTTTATGGTTGAATTCTCTGTTGCTCTGAACTAAACATACCAGGTTAGTCACATTCTTTAATCATCCTTCTGTTTTAGGTGGCTGAAGATATATCGCCAATGATTTGTACAAATGGATGATCTCTTGTGAAATTCCTGTATTAGGTAGGACTAACAAGGATATGTGTATCCAAATTAGTCATGTCAGCCTTTGCATCAACTCCTTCATCATCATCTGAATAGACAATCTCTTCCAAATTAGGCATGTTTTGTATTCATCGATCACTTCCTAGACTATATTCACCCATTAGCAACATTATTTTCCTATGTCAGCATCATTAACAGTTAAGACTGACATTAATTAATGTGTTAGAGTTGTTGACATTGCTTCCTGCACTTGATTAACTCTTGCTCCTTTGTATTTACACCTCGCTATCTTCATTATCTAGATTCTTTAGCATCCCTTCATTTCCTCTCCCCTGATGGTTTGAATCAGCATCAGGTAAAATCCTTGAACTAGTAAGAGATTTAATGGATCTTGATTCCAAATGGTAGCATAGTAATCATTGTCAGGTACTGTCTTCATTCTTAGATTTTCCTGCATCATCACCATGCTTTGTACATGCACTACCCATTAGAAGAGTCCCCTAACAACAACTGGCCATAATTCATTCATTTTGTTAGAGAATCTATATCAAAAAAGCGCATTTAGTCCACTTCCTGCAATATTAGGTGAATGCCTCACTAAACTTGACACCAGGTTCTACTTCAACTATCCTATTCTACTGTTGAAGTACTCGTGAATGCTTTTACTATTTGTAGAGTATCCTACAAAGAACCCTTGCATCAGCCTTTCCATCAAACTACCTAGGTTGATCTATGGGTATTAAGGATGTAACAGGACACCCAAATGGTCATGCAAAAAGCATAAGTGTAGGTTTTCTACCTGAAAAAGTTTATAAGGGGGCTTGTTTGTGAGGCTTAATTACTAATACCCAATTTTGTACATAACAACAGTATTACTGCTTCAAGCCACAAGGTGTGAAGGTAACTTTGAATCATCTTATGCATAGTCCTAGCAGCCTCTATTAGTGTACTATTTTTCCTTTCTTCTATCAATTTTGTTGTGGAGTCCCTAGCAACACTAAATTCCTCTTAACCCTTCATTTTACAACTGATTCATGACATTCATTCTTGAATTCATCCCATTGTCCACACTAATTACTTTCACCTTAAGGTCTATTTGAATTTTCTAAGCCAGTTATGAATGTTTTAAGGATCTCAGAGATGGAGGCAAAATAATCGGTGGAGCAATAGGAGCTTGTGGTGGAATAGGTAATTCATTATCAGTAGCATCATATGCTTGCATGACCTTCATATATGGGTCATCATAAAAAGGTGAGAGGGCTAGTGAGGCTAAAAGATCCTTAGTTAAATCATTTGAAAAGTTAGGAGAGGTGTTTCTCGGTGAGGCTGAGAAATAGTCCGGTGAAGCCGGGATATAGTCAGGAGAGTGTATAGAGGAAAAAGTATCCTCAACATTGGAATCAGATAGGATAATAATAAGATAGGGGGAAGACATGACTATATAACAACCCAGTGGAAATAACATAAGTTATTTATATATAATATAATAGTAGTGTATTATCTGCCATGGAAATTTCTTACACATACTATTCTAGAAACTGTAGTGGCACAGAGGACTTTCTTGGATGGAAAAAGTAGTTATAGTTTAGGTTTTACCTTTGCTCTCTATAACCATGAGCTCTGATACCAATCTGTAACACCCCCAATTTTGACATATAGCAGCGGAAGCTAATATGGAGTATTACTTCATGGATCAACACACATAATCATAGAAAACGACTCATAAAGAGACGTTTTGGAAAATTTTGTTATCATTTATTTATTCATCATAGTTTTTACAAAAAGAGGTCTCAAAATCTAGAAACATAAAGTTTGAATGATAACAATTTAGCCATCTTCAAGTCCGTGCCACTTCGTGCCATAAGTTGCTCAATTACCTGAGATAAACATGCTAAAAAGGTCAACACAATGGTTGAGTGAAATTCATAGGTTTATGATAAATAGTTGAATACAAGTCATCATAGACAGTGGGTTACGTTGTTATACACCTATAGATAGTAACAATTGCAATGAGTACAATTATCATAGAAAACAATATTATTGCCCTAAGCTTATGACATCAATACGTTAACATGGAAATCACCGTAGTGACATTGGTTAAGGAACAAATGTCCCCGTGGAAAGGTAACTTGCCAAGGTTACCCATTAAGTCAAATATAGTGCGTTTGGCTACCCTATGAACGGGTATACCAAGGGGAGTCGTCACCCCCAATAGATCTATCCACAATATTTACGTTTACTCGCAAGTAATTAATGTTTCATGATATGGAAATAGTGACACTGGAAGGTACTTAGGCAATAATATATCTGGATAGCATACAGTTAGAAAAACACTTGCATTCATGGTTTAAGCATGTATCCCCCTCGCGGGTTTATAAAGTATTCAAAAGATTTAAAAGCGAGGCTACGAACTTACCTTAACAGGGAAATCTGATTGATGGCAAAAGTATATGAAATGAAAGTAACGGCCTCGTCACGTAACCTGAGGGTAATATGTCAAGTCTTAGTGTGATTGTTTATGTTTTCAAAACTTTATAAAGTTTAACATACATCTTACTTTGATTTATTAATTTATGGAAATATTGTATCACTGTTCGGGCTATCATAATTCAGAGGTCATGCAGTAAACGTTTGAGGAGCTAGGACACTTTAAATCGTAAATCCAGCAAACTCGTCAAAACGTATACTCAAATGAAACCCCTCACATGAAATTCCCTAGTAACGTGATACGATAAGATTTTAAGTTTCTTCAAAAGCTAGTCGATGATAAATTACGTTAAATATATAACGTAATTGTTTTATAATGCGTCGATCGATGATTAATAACGATAAATGTGTCGGGTTTTAACAAAATCGAGTCTTATAATATTTATATATATTTTTATAATTTGTATAAAAATATTATATTTTATATTTTTAAGAATACAAAAATGGCAATATATACCCTTGGTTTATAAACTTTTACAAGTTTAGTCCTTTATATATAAAGTATATATAATTTAAACCTTTAACTTTAAAACTTGGCAAAACAGCCCCTTGTAGTTATAACTTTTAGGAAAATGACATTTTCAGCCCCTCTAGTTATAAATTTCAGAAAGTTACGATATATACCCCTATGCATAAAAACATTTGCAAATCAAGTCCAAAATTCATAATTTTGATATTTTAGAAATCCAAAAGAGTCTTGCAGCTTATGGCTTATTAGAATAAGCTAAAATAAGTAGAGTTTATGAGCTTATAGCTTATGAAAAGGGCTTGTGAACTAGAAAATCCAAAACGGGTGCGTTTGGTTTAAGAAAACCAAAAACGCATGGGTTTGTGGTTCAAGGGATAAAACAAGAGTTTATATAGGATCTAACAAGGCTAATAAAAGTTCCAAAATAGATCATGAGCTTATTGAACAAGGTGAGGACTTACAACTTAGAAAATGGGTCAAATTAGGGATTTTGGGTTCGAACGCCTAGAAAATAACTTCAAGACCTTCCTTCTCTTGATTATTGGCTTCTAAGGGCTGAGTTCTTTCTTCCTTGATCTTGTTTAAGACTCCATTTGTGTGTTTGATAAATTTTGAGGTGTGTTTGAATGGGGTGGGAGTTTCGGCTATTTATAGGGTTTGAAAACCCTTGGTGGCCAAGTTTGTGGCTTGGAGTAAGGACCAAGGTTGTAGAGTAGTGACTAAGGACAGCCCTAGGGTGATTAGGAAGAGCTAGAAACTAGCTATGAAAGGTTTGGAGGTGTGGAGAAGGTTGCGGCTGCCAAGGGGTGATAAGGAGGTGTTTGTTTAGTTGGTGAGCAAGTGTGGTGATGGAGGTGCTTGGGAGGTTGCTTGGTGATGTGGTGGTGAGGTCATGGTGGTGCTAGGATGATAGCTTGAGGTGCTTGATTGATTAAAATTGGGTTAAAATGAAAATAAGGGTGCGTCGGGTTGGTTTTGATTTCGGGTTAAGGTTTTTGGTTTTAATTTGAGTTAGGGTTAGGGTTTAGGATAGCTTAAGGTTTAAGATTAAGATTAGGGTTTAGGATAAAGGTTTAGGGTTTAGGATTAAGGTTTAGGATTAAGGTTTAGGTTTAAAATGAAATTAGGGTTTTAGGGTTTCGTTTAGAGTTTAGGGTTTTAGGACGATTTAGGGTTTAGAAGTTATGGGTTGTACTAGGGTTTAAGAGGGAAAATATATTTAAAAGTTATGCTAGAATACTTGTACATAAGCCTTGAACACTTGTATACTTGTTTCAATATGAATTTATGGTTTTGGAATAAAAAATTAAAAGGAACCAATGTTCATTTAGTAATAATATTATGAAAATTGTTAGTAGAATAACGTTATGGTATAGAGGATATTGAATATTGACTTGACATATTTGGATGGTTACATGTTATTAAACACATAGTCTAGGATTTTAAATAGATTAAATTAGTTTTTAATTCATAAAAAATTATTAAAAAGCCAAATAAATATAAATCTTTTTTATAAAATTTTCTTTTATCATTTTAAAGGTTTAGAAACTAAGTTTTCATTTTTAGGGTTTAATTTTGATTTAGTTGATAATTTAGCCCGTTTAGGATTCCCGTTTTGCGTTTTTAGTTAAAATTTGTCTTACCTTAAGTGTTTTTAAGTTTTTGCTTTAATTTTCCCGTAGTTTTAGATAACCAAACATAATCTTGTCCCATTCAAGCATCGATTCTTAAAACGAGTCTCGACTTTTAATTGCATTCCTCGTTGGGGATAACGACCTGAGAATCATACTCCCGGATTACTATAATTGTAATTTTTTGATTCTTATCCTCTTATTTATATATTTATAAGTATATATTGTATTTATATTTATATATATACTTACAAAGGGTTGAATCAATCTTGATCAGGTTGCTAAAGCAACAAGGTCGGACGCTAATCCTAGCGGTACGTTTAAGGTTACTTGCAGGTTTCTTTTCTTTGTTTGACTTGGGCCTTGTTAGTTTTCTTGAGAGAGTGAATGTTTGGAACAAGCTCCTTTTATAGTGTATTTATTTGAATGAATAAATGTTTTACTTGATATCTTGGTGAAAATCTAATCATTAGATATGCCTAAAGTCAACTCCTAAAGCCCAAGATTAGATAGAGCGAATTTGGTGGGAATTGGTTGTTGTAAGAGCTTAAAATTCGTATTTAAAAAACCTGCTCAGTGTTGCCGGTTCATCCCGTTCCATTTGTAAAATAGAACCGGATTTAGTTTTCAAAGGGACCGACGACTGCAGCTGCTGCAGAAAACAATTTCTAGTGTGTGCCTATATGCGACAATGTAGAGGTGCGGTTATCTCGACTCAAAATATATATATATATATATATATATATATATATATATATCTATATATATATATATATATATATATATATATATATATATATATATATATATATATATCTCAAGAGTGAAAAATTACTCAAGGGAGACTTTCGGAATCTTTCTTAATTGCTCTTTTGAAGTGTAAATATATATATTATATATTTTATATATATATATATGTGTTTTTTATTTATATTGTATTTATATATATGTGTTATATTTATATATATATTATATACTATATCTTATTTTATATATATATATATATATATATATATTTTTTATATATATATATATCACACACAATATATAGATACATTTTTTTTTTACTTATACATATATATTTATTTTTTCATTTATATTTATAATATGCATATTTATTTATTTATATGCATATACATACATACTATATTTATTCTAATATACATATATGCATATACATATATGCATATACATATATGCATATACATATATGCATATACTTTATACTATAATACATATTATTAAATATATATATTTTTTATATTTATATATATATATATATATATATATATATATATATTTTTTTTATACATATTTATATATATAATATTATACAATATATATATATATATATTATATATATATATATATAGTATAGTTTTTAATATATTTATATATATTTATATATATTTTTATATATATGAGATAAACCCTAGTTCCTGGTTTTTATGTTGCTTCGATTGGAAGTTTTTGTTACTCGGAAGATACACATTAATTGTGCATTCCTTTAGCATTCAAGAGTCATGTTATGATGCATAAAAACTTTTTTTTGTATTAAGCAATGCAAGAAAAATTTATTTTGTAAATGTCCTAGTTTGTGAGAATGTTTTAGGAAAAAAATTATCTTTCGAGATTTTTGTGGAATAAGATTTTCGTGATGCAAGTGCATATAGTAGATATATACTAATAGTTGAATGCTTGAAAACTCTCAAAAGTTTTAAGTGCAAGAAATAGAAGCCTACACTCAGAGAGAAAGAGTGGAGATACATACCTTTGTGTATTTTAAGCATTGGGTTCCATGAGACTGAGTCCTAGTCTAAGAAGGTTAAAAGGTTCTCTTTTGAGAGGTTTAGGTGGAATATCGACTATGTTGTCCTCGGAGGAGACCTTCTCAATTGAGATGTTCCCCTTTTGTACATTGTCACGAAGGAAGTGATGACGGATTTTAATATGTTTGGTACGAGAATGAAGAACGGGATTTTTGCTTAGCTCGATGGAACCTTTATTGTCACAATAGATGGGTATATCATCTAGGACTATGTTATAGTCAGCTAAGACTTGTTTCATCCATAAAGCTTGTTGACAAGATTTTTCGGTAGAGACATATTCGGCTTCGGTGGTAGAAATGGCTAGGGCGGTTTGCTTCTTCGAGAACTACTATGTGAGGCAACATCCCATGAATGTGCACACACCGCTTGTGCTTTTGCGATCGACATAGTCTCCCACATGATCGGAGTCAGCATAAACAATGGTTTCTACTCCCGTTCCTTTGGGATACCATAATCCTAAATGAGTTGTTCCCTTAATGTATCTAAAGATCCTTTTTACCGCTTCTAGATGAGAGGTTTTGGGAACTTCTTGAAAATGGGTGCATAGACAAACACTAAACATAATGTCTGGCCGACTAGCCGTTAGGCAGAGAAGACTACCAATCATGCCACAATACTATGTGTTGTCAACGGATTCCCTGTCTTCGTCCCTGATGAGTTTGGTTTCGGATGACATAGGAGTTTTGATTGGTTTGGAGTCTTTTAACCCGAATTTCTTGAGCATTTCCTTGATGTATTTGGATTGGTTGAAAAAAATACCATATTCTGGTTGTTTGATTTATAACCCAAGGAAGTGTTGGTTGTTGTGTGTCTCAGATCAGGGTGAAGATAATAAATAGCATGGCTAATTACCAAATATGGTTACCGGATAACACTTGAAGTCGTGAAATCAATTTCCAAAGAAGATTATTCGACCCTATGTCTGGGTATCATACATACCTCCTTGGGATAAAACCAAGTGTTTGTTCTTGTTCTAGGAACAGATCAAGAACCCTGCATTTCTATGTGTTTTTGTTTTTTGTGTGTTTTTTCATGCAATTGTGATCCCTATATATAGGGGATTTACTCAAAACCTATTCATGAAATTAATGAGAGATTAATGTCCAATTAATCTCTTCCATAATTATCCTCCATAATTTAGGAATTAGTGATTACATGACCAAATTAAATATATGGTCATTAATGCAGTCAAATCTGCCACTTAAATAGGAAAAAGTTGTTACAAAACATTTAATGTAGTTAAACATGCCACTTAAAAGTTTGTAACCACCCATTTAATTCTAACCACTAAAAGAGTCAGGGAAAATCAGTGACTTAATGGGTGTATACTCCGTACCTCCAAACCCATTTTCAAGTATGATCTGATTCCCATAATTGCACTAAATTTCCAACAATCCTCCCCAATTTAGTACAATTCCTTTGCATGAAAATTGAACATTAAACAAAACAAGTGCATAAATGAAAATGTCCTGAGGATTGAATTTCCATCTTAGTAAATTACACGTTCAAATATTCGAGAATCAGGGTGTTCTAAGAATTGAACCCTTCAACCCATTTGAATACCTGAAGATAAAATACACACAAGTTTTCAAACACATAAGAAACTCCTGACACTATACAAGCCATGTGTCCATATCCAATTCATAAATGTTGTAAGAGCCAAAGTCCATGCTCCCTGAAGCGGCAAAACCTCAACATTTACATAGGTGGTTCCTCTTTATTCATGCTCCTGCTAAGCACTTTTTCAAAGAAATTAACCATTGAGAAGTAAAGACTTCATCCTCCTTTTCAGCAGGTTCCAAGCACATCCTTGGGATGATATGTAAATACATGTGCTTCAGTCCTCTGAACGTTCAGCTTTCCACATTGAACTCAGCTACCAAGTTTCCTTAGTAGGGAGTTGGGTGTCCTAGCATTCAGCGATTTAGTTGGACTTTAATCTCATCCCTTCGGCAGACTTTATAACCAAGTCTCTAGCCAGTCCCTTCGTCAAGTGATTAGCTAAGTTTTGTTGAGACCTCACAAACTCTTTAGATATCACCCCATTCGTGATCAGCTCACGAATCATGCTATGCCTGACACCTAAGTGTCTAAACTTCCCATTGTACATCTGGCTATAAGCCTTTTCTAATGTAGCAGCACTATCATAACGGATAGAAATAGGTGCTATAGGTTTGGACCATAATGAAATCTCAAGGAGAAAGTTTTTTAATCATTCAGCTTCCTTACCAGCAGCTGTTAAAGCCACAAATTCTGATTCTATTGTTGAACCGGTGATGCAAGTTTGTTTCTTTGAAGCCCAAGAAATTGCACCACCACCAAGCAGGAATACCCAGCCACTGGTAGACGAATTGTCTTCAGAGTTGCTGATCCAGCTTGCATCAGTGTAACCTTCCAACACTGAAGGATAACCAGTATATGTCAATTTATAGTCCATGGTTTTCTTTAAGTACTTCAGTACCCGCTGAATTGCTTGCCAGTGCTGAGTACCAGGGTTACTAGTATACCTGCTCAGTTTACCAACAGCAAAAGCAATATCAGGCCTTGTACAAGTCATGGCATACATTAAGAAGCCAATTACCCTAGAATACTCAAGTTGAGATACAGCCGGACCATTATTGGGCATCAGCTTCTCACTTGTATCCATAGGAGTACTCACTAGAGTGCAATCAAAGTAATTGAATTTATTTAGTTCCTTCTCAATATAATGAGACTGAGAAATTGCTATCCCATTACTTTCATGTTTAATCATAATGCCAAAGATAATATCAGCCTCCCCCATGTCCTTCATAGAGAACCTTGATGACAAAAATTCCTTTGTCAGGTCAACCTGAACTTGGTCAGTGCCAAAGATCAGCATGTCATCAACATATAGGTAAATAATGACTCCTTTACCAGTTTCATCAAATTTTCTATATACACATTTGTCAGTTTGGTTAAGTAAATAACCATTAGACAAAACTATTGCATCAAACTTTTGATGCCATTGCTTAGGTGCCTGCTTCAGTTAATCAGTTTACACACCTTGTTTTCATTGCCAGGCATGATGAAGCCCTGAGGTTGGTTCATATATACCTCCTTATTTAAGTCACCATTCAAGAAAGCTGCTTTCACATCCATCTGATGAATAATCAGATTGTGAATTGATGCCATAGCAATCAGCAGTCTTATGATACTGATACGTGCCACTGGAGCATAAGTATCAAAGTAGTCTATCCTTGACTTTTGTTTAAAGCCCTGAATGACCAGCCTTACCTTGAACTTTTAAATAGTTCCATCCACCTTTAATTTTCTTTTGAAGATCCATTTGCAACCAAGAGGTTTGCAACCTGGAGGTAGATCAGCCAACACCCAAGTGTTGTTGCCCATGATGGAGTCCATCTTATCATTAATTGCTTCTTTTCAAAAAGCAACATCCTAAGACATCATTGCTTCATCAAATGTCTTGGGATCATCCTCAACATTAAAGCAATAGGAGTGTTGGTCAGAGACCTCATCCCTTGTTCCTTCAATTAAGTATAATTGAAATTCAGGTCCAAAATCCTTTGGAGTCCTATTCCTTTTGCTTTTTCTAAGCAAGGGTTCAGGTTGCTTAACAAACCTCTTTAATGACCACTAAAACAACCCCCCAAATTTTTTTTTGTTTTTCCTTCAGTTTCATTTGGAATCTAAGACATGGTATAGGGACTGAAAAGAATCTATTATCATAAAGATTAGCTCCTTTGATTCAATTATTGAGTTAATTACAACTGAATCATTAGGTTCAGCTATATAGAACCTAAAAGCCTTGGAATGTTGAGCATATTCAACAAAGATGCATTCAATTCCAATTTCACCTAAAGTTTTCAGCTTTTGATCAAGGAGTCTTACAACTGCCCTACATCCCCAAACCCTGAGGTAGTTCTGGTTTGGTTTTCTTTTAGTCTATAGTTCATAAAGGTAATCCTGTTCTTTTTGTTGGGAACTCTATTTAATAAATAGCAAGCCGTTAACATAGCTTCACCCCAAAACCCTTGACTCAGGTCAAGAGATAGGGCCCAACATGAATTATAACCATTTCTTTCAGTACTCGATTTTCCTTTCAGATATACCATTTTGTTGTGGAGGTATAGGGGCCTGTCGTTTTCTTGGTGGATAATACAACAGACTAAAATATACTGAGTATATCCATTGTACTCAACTACACTATCAGTCCTGAATCTTTTAATAAGGACCATTTTTGTAATTCATACTTTCAGTTTTTGATACTTTGATTTATTAGTGCTTCATCCTTAGTAAGTAAATAAACGTAACTAAACCTTGTAGCATCATCAATAAAAGTCTATAGTATTTCTTTTTCCTAATGAGGGAATAAGTAGCATGCAATAACACAGATCACTGTGTAGAATGAGCTCAAAAACTTGTTTCACGTTTTAGATTTTGAAATGATTCTTAGTTATTTTTGGTCAGCATTGTAAGGTCTTGAATTTTTAGTATCCATGTCAAAAGCTGGGATTGCATATCCTTTGACCATAGTCTTGCATCATTCTTAATGTGACATGGTCCCTCTAGCATGCCATAGGATTGAATCATTCAGTCTTAGGGTTGACATAAAGGCTAAAGTATATATTATCATTAACACTATTATGCCTGGAACATTCGTTTGCTCAAATAACCAAAAACAATAAACACACCATGTTGGATAGAAAAAATTTAATTAGATTCAGTCACTTGTTTTAACCCAATTATTTCATAACATACTAACTTGAAACCAAAATTCTTCTAATCTGTTAAACATGCAAAAAATCAAATAAGGAATTAAATCTTTCCAGAACTTACCTAAGATCTACACATAAACACGTCCATGCTACCAGGGCTGTTGACTCATTTTCCATGTGAAGATAGAACATCATTCTGAGGTAAAAAAGTCATAGTCTTGATCCTGCTTCTATCTTTAACACACACTGTAAGTTGCTCATGTGTCAACCCAACTTTGAAACATAATCATCATGCACATAGTAAGCATCAGATACATATTGTCAGAATAAAACCTGAAGAGATTTATTTTAAACGTAATATAGACCCTTTCTAGTAAGTTAGATGAACCATCACCACAAACTTCTTTTGTGCATGACAATTGGCTTTGTGTGCCAACATTAACACCCTTACAGACCCTTTTAATGTGACCAGTTTTGCCACATTTCCAACAAGTAGGTTTAGCCTTCTTGTTAGGATCAGCCTTGTGTTATCATAATGTTTATGTTTACCCTTGTTGTCATTGTACCTGGTGGAGTTTTTATGCTCCACCATATTGATAACTGAAGGACCAGCAACATTGTTGCCTTTTGGATTTTCTTGTCACTATCCTAAGCCCTGGGGACTCCTCAATGCGCCGAATGACTTCCATACTGCAACCGAGACTTAACTTCGGCCCCTTTCTAGATGGTCTCAAGGTTTGCTAGAAAATCTTCCAAGGAAGGAGGAAGTTTGTCACTGATACTAGAGACCTGGATGGCTTCATCCATGTTCATCTTATGTTGTGTAAACCTTCTAAGTATACCAAGAAGTTCATTGTATTGTTGCATAACTGGTCTTTTGGTGAAATTACTAACAAGGAACTTCTTTCTTGATGCATCCTCAGCCATATATTTGGCTTCTAAGGAATCCCATAGTTATTTGAAGATGCAACACTTTGGTAAATATCGATTTAAGGATACAATTATACAATTGAGGATTAACTTCTACAGACATAGTCATATTGTCTCACTTGGACCTTTTTTGATTTGTTCTAAGGTTGCATTCATCACATACCTCTTCAGGAATAGGGTAGTTTCAACACATACACCACACTCATTGCTAGAAAGTAAGAAGTTCATTTTCTTCTGCCATTCTTGCTATACACCCCCCAAATTGGGTCGCAGCAGGAATTCGAATATCCGGGGCTGTAGGGCGTGTTACTTCTCGATCCAATAACATGCACAAGATATATAAGAACGAAAAAAGTGTTTAAAAATGATACATTGGATTTGATAAAAGACTTGTTACACAAAGCATGCAGCTTTACTTGTTCAGTGTTTGATATTACAAAGATTGACATCTTACATTTCCCATAACATATTACATTCCAAATCTTTAGGTGATAACCAAAAGTTGCACAAATGTATCACTGGCACCTCGTGCCTATTGACCAACTGCAAACATTGAATTTTTAAAACGTCAACAAAACTTGTTTGGTGGAATTTCATAGGTTAGTAAAGTTTATAATTTGTAGACCGCAGACTTTTCCCCTGTGAAATGCATCAGATGCAGGACATCACAAATCCCGATTACGTTTTCCTAAGTTCATGACACTGAAGCTCGACAATTATTTTCGCAATAATAAATATCTGCTATTCTGCCCGATAGATGTTCAACCTAAACATTCCAAATCCGACATGACTATACGTTTCATTTCAGGTTGTTAGATAATCACCCGAAGGGGAGGTCATCCCAAATAGATCTATTTCATAACATTCGCGCTCACATAATGTAAATTCAATACCCCCCATACATATATGCAATATTGTACCAGTTTAATGATAATGGGCTCAACTTGGGTTATCGTACTTATGGCAAACACGTAATCAATATAAAATATACACTTGCTGTGCCAATTTATAAAACAAGCATGTTTCCACCCAAAGTATAAATTCTTGAAAATCGTAAACAAATGTGGGGCTTGAAACTCACCTCGAGTACTGAATAATCCAAATATCACAGATAAAGCGTCACGCAAATCGTTAGATTGCAACTATTTAAATTAAAGGTCGTTATAAGTACTAATCTCATGGGTAATATCTACCAAGCATAATTCTATATAGCTAATTCACCATATATTGTTTTGGTAAATATTGTGTTTAATATAGTAAACGTTTATAATTACCGTTTTAGTAAAACTGGCATAACTTTTGCGTTTTAAGTCCGATTTTGACGTTTCTTATGCCCACGTTTTCGTATTAGGACGAGTTATCAAAATTTGACATTTTCAAATTTTGGACTACTTTTGTTGAACAGTTACTTTACTGTTCATACAGTTTATAAGTTATTTTTATAGTTTTAAGGGGGGTTAAATTTTCGTTAAAACCCGGTATAACGTCGTTACTTTTTATTAGTTATGCTGTTTTTAGCGATTCTTTCGAGCACATTCTCATAATTGAAAGTTCTATTGATTTTTTTTTTTAATTTATGAGGTTTACAAAAAAAAGTTTCTGTCGACTGAATAGTAACTTTTATAAAAATTGTTTTATAAAAGTATTAATTGTCGTAAACTCGCGAAATTCATAACTCATTCGTTATTAATTGAAAAATTACGATTCTTATCATTTTTGAATCCTAAAAATATGTACAATCTGTGAAAAATACTAAACTTGCTATTTTATATAATTTTTATAAATTGTTTTATAAAAATTCTTTTATAAATCCGTTTATTTATCGTATAACTTGTTTTTACCGTAACTATTTCGTTATTAATCCGTTATTCGAGTTTCTTAGCTTTTTGGAATCGTCATGAGGTGTACTATCTTTCTATTACATAATATGGCTGTTATTATACACGAACCAAAACATCCCCCTTTTAAATAAAAGTATACACTTGCTTATATAGTTTGTTTTATATACTTTTCTATTTAGTAAATTACCACCTTTCTTCATAAGTCTTTTATACCCTATGTCATATATATATTTTGTAAATTACCACCTTTCTTCACAAGTCTTTTTAACCCATGACTTTCTTAAGTATACATTATTTACTAGTTTATCCGTGAATCTTTTATACATTAAATAAATGTGTACAATAGTTATACTTCCAATATAACCTTATTTTAGTGTTCATAACATGACTAAGAGTCTATAAACAAGATTTTCAAGTCATTTACCATACTTTTACTTGAAACATATTAAGTGAACTTTTTAAAACCCTAAAGTGTAAATAATCATTTTTGCACTAAATCAACTTGGTATATTACTTATATATCCATTTTAACATGATATCACTAACATCATAACATATGAAAAAGTATCCACAAATCATCCCCCCACCCACCCCCCCCCCCACCCCCCCCCAAGTAAAACTCTTTTTACATGATTAAATGTCTTAAATCGGTGGATTCTTGCTATAAAGAAACCAACAGATTCTATAATGATACAATGTATTAACATAAGACGTTCTAGATGACCATATGATGTGTGATGATAATAACCAACATACTCTAAACCATTGTTTTAGATTAAACCAAAGCTTTGTAACCTTGATAATTCCTAAACTTTCTAAATGAAACACCCTAGTTTACTTTCCTTGCTTGAACACTTGAAATATGGTTAACCATAAATGCTTGCAAATTACCTTAGTATATTTAGGAATGATTTCTTAGGAATTGATGTGTGATGGCTGTTGTATTAGTTGTAGAAATTTTTGTTTGGATTATGTAAAAAGGGGTGTGTTGACGCCGTAGATATAAGAGGAAAGATAGAGGTTTGTTTGATTTTTAACAAGTGTTTAGTTGTTGTATGTGCTTTTTCTCTTGCGTGTATACATGTAATATATGATGCAAGGTTTTGGTCAAAATGAAATAGGAGACCTTCGGGGACCAAAGGAGGGTCTTAAGGAAAGACCATGGTCAACATGAGACATAACTAGCTAGGTTTAATTACTTAGGAGATGTACAAGACCAAATGGTAAGGTAATTTGTGTGCTCTGTTTGTCCTTGTTGTTGTTGTTGTCGTGGTTCGGGAATGGGGAGGGGAAAAGGGCTTCTAAAGTCTTTTGCTTTCTAACATATATATTTAGTGAAATTTGGAAAGTTACAACTGTAGGTTTTTAATAAAAGATGTTTACTTGCAAGTATTTGTGTAATGTTTATTTCTTTAATGTACATAAGTGTAAAGTATTATTAACTTGGGTAATTTAATAAACTTTAGGTTTTGGGTACACTATGGGTTTTATTGAAGCGTAGATTAATTAACGTGGTTTCCGGGTATGCCTAAACGCAATTTTTCACGATAAAGTATACACTTTACGTATCGATAAAATAAAATAAAAAAGACCATAATTATTCTCAAAATATGTTCTCATGCTCATAATGTGCTTGATGTAAACTGCTTAATTGTTTGGCTGCTTTTTAAATGAACAGCTAAAAAAAAAATTTATATAGCGTGTAAGCGCTTTTTACTTAATACATGAAATTAGCAAACCGCGTACGCACTAAAAATAATATGTAGTAGAGAGTGTTTGTGTGGACGTCTGTCAACCGTCTTTGAAAACAATGGTCGTTATAGACTTCCCGCTTAAATGAGCCTTGTTCCATCAAGGCTCACTATGCTAGCACTTGACGACGATGCAGGGGTCTTGTGAAGGGTGTGGTTATTTTTATTCGAATTGGTCTGCCACGTTCCCACGTGTGAACTCAGGACCACTCTTAGAGTTCCATCTTACCTTGACACAATTGGAACACGGCTTTGTCTCAACTGTTTGAACTTCTCGATCCCATGATCTTTTCGACGGTCCTCGACAGATTTGGTGTTGTAATCACAAGTGAAGTCTATCCAATGGTGGAACGGGCTAACGGTTAATTCGGCATAGCACTTTTTAGGTTGGTATACATGGAAGGTATGTGAAAACCTGCTCAGCTCTCCGGAGCTAAGCTTGTAAGCAACGGATCCACCCTTTCTAACACTTTAAAGGGTTTCCAGCATATCGGGGTTTAACTTCCCCCGTTTTTTTTGCCAAAATGTAGACCCTTTCCAAGGCGAAATTTAAGCATAACATTATCCAACTTCAAATTCATCGGCTTTACATTTAATCTGCATAACTCTCTGGGATCACGAGTGCTTTGCTTCCTCTGCTTGATCTGAACAATCTTCTCGGTAGTTTCTTGCACCATTTCTGGTCCAGTGAGTTGAACTTGTCCAACCTCAGCCCAACAAACGGGTGAACGACACTTTCTACCATATAGTGCTTCAAAACGGGGCTGCCTTAATACTAGCGTGATGTATTGTTATAGGAGAATTCAAACTAAATGGTAAGTGATTACCCAACCTTTTTCCGAAATCGATCACGCCAACGCTCGTAATTATATCCTTAAGAGTTTGTATTGTCCTCTCGATCTGTATGTCTGTGTCTGGATGAATATGATGTATTTTGTCTAGCTAGTACCCATAAGCCTTCTGGAGAGTTTCCTCCAGAATCTTAATGCATAAATAGGGTCCACCGATCGAGATGATTGGAGCGGGATTTCCATGTCTCGCGACCACTTCCTTCAGGTACAATCTTGCTAGTTTCTCCAGGGGATCTGTTTCTCTCATCGGTACAAAGATTGCAGACTTGGTGAGTCGGTCAACGATCACCCAAATGGTATCGAAACCTTGCGGTGATTTGGGAAGCTTTGTGACAAAATCCATTGTGATATTGTCCCACTTCCATTGAGGTATTTCAGGTTGTACCAACAATCCTGATGGCCTTTGATGTTCTGCTTTGACATTTGCACACGTCAGACACTTGCTAACATAGGTAGCGATGTCTGCTTTCATATTGGGCCACCAATATAACTTCTTCATATCTTGGTACATCTTGTCAGAAACCCGATGATTAGAGTATTTTAAACGTGTGGGCTCGTGTATATCACAGTCCTTAAGTCGCCATAACATGGTAACCAACTCCTGCCATTGAAGCATAGAGTTCCATCCGCTCGTGGTTCTAACTTTTCCGTTCTGAATTTCTCCGGATCTTTAGAATTTTCAACCAACATACCTCCAACATCTTCGTTCTTGAGGTTTTCCAGCTTCCGAGCTTCAGTCTGAGCATTCAAAATTTGTTTAGGAAGATCCAAGCCAATGGTCATGACTAAGGCTCGAACTCTTAATGGTTGATCTCTCTCCTTCCTGCTTAGAGCATCAGCAACAACGTTTGCCTTTCCTGGGTGATATCGAATCTCACAATCATAATCACTGAGCAACTCCAACCAACGTCGTTGCCTCATGTTCAACTCTTTTTGATTAAGAATGTGTTGTAGACTCTTATGATCAGTGAACACCGTGCACTTGGTTCCATACAGGTAGTGCCTCCAAATCTTGGAAAGCGAAACACTACTGTCAAGTTCCAAAACATGAGTTGTTATAGTTTTTCTCATGGAATCTTCGGTTGGAGTGATGCACAAGCAATCACAATCTCTCCTCTGCATCAACACAGCGCACCAACCCTGTCTTTGAGCATCGTTAGTATGCGATAAAAGTTTCACTTCCTCAAGTTAAAGCAGGATTGGTTACATACATAATTTTGTTCAAAGTTGGAAAAGCTGCTTATTGTTTATAACCCAACAAAAACACTGACCTTCTTCTGAGTAAGTTTGGTCATTGGTTTGGCGATCTTCGAAAATCCTTCAATGAATCTTCGGTAATACCCAGCAAGACCTAAAAATTGACGAATCTCCGTTGGTGACTTAGGAGATGCCCAATCTTTAATGGATTCGATCTTAGAAGGATCCGTAAATGCCCTTACTATCAATCACGTGACCTAGGAACTGTACTTTAGGAATCCAAAATTCACACTTGGGAAAACTTGCATACAATCTTTTCTTAAGCAAACCCTAAGATTAGCTTGAGGTGTTATTTCGTGTTCTTGCTTGTTTCTTGAATATATCAAAATAGTCTATAAAGAAATTCATGAATTTTTTCCAGATTAGTGGTTCGCACACCGTTTCCTAAGGTGAGCTATGAATCGGCAGGTGCGTTTGTCAAAACCAAACGGCATAACTTGAAATTCATAATGGCCCTCGTAAGGGTTTTTTTTTGAAGCGTTTTTTGGTTGTCTTCTTCTTGAAACCTCAGTTGGTGATAAAAACCTGACTTAGGTCGAATCGTTTTGAGTAGAACACTCGACCCTTGAAGCTGATCAAATAAATCATCAATTATGGGGAGTGGATAATGGTTCTTCACTGTCCGTTTGTTTAATTCCCGATAGTCATTGCAATCCGGAATGATACGTCCTTCTTCTTGACAAACAAGACCGGAGCCCCCAGGGGTGAGGAACTGATGGTATTATAAAGCCTTTGTCGGATAGCTTCTTTCAGTTGCTCCGACAACTCTTCATTTCGGAAGGCTGCCACATCGATAAGGCGCCCATTTGCTAAGGTGCAAGCACCAGGTACCAAATCAATTTGAAACTACACTTCGTACTTGTCTGAGGAAGACCTGGCAAGTCTTAGGAAATTTTAAGCGATTTGTTCTAAACTATTGGCCCGTCTCAAGTCGCTTATTCTTATAACTTGGTCTTCACCTCCTTTGTAAAGTGGACATGTGCCAAAAAGATAGGAAATCCTTTTTGCATGTACTTCTGCGTTTTAGTGCATGAAATGATGTTTAATCGTGTCACATTTCCCTGGTTACTTCCATCACCGGGTATGATTAAGGTTTCATTTCCCCAGGGGATGCGAACAATCTTCTCAGCACACACATTTGACGCTGGGGATTGGTACTTCGCCAACCAATCCATACCGATTATAGCATCAAAACTACCAAGTTCTACAGGCATTAAGTTTAGGTTAAATTGGTAGTTTAGGAAGTTTAATGTGCAACCCTTAAGGATAGTGTTTAACCCAATTATTCTCCCGTCAGCTAGTTCGACATCATAATATTGATCTAGGGTAGATGGCGTAATGTCAATTTGGGAGCTAAATGCAGTAGACACAAAACTTCTATCGGCACCCGTATCAAATAAGATATATGCATAGTGGTTGTTTAGAAGGAACGTACCCGCAACGAGCGTTTCCAACCACATACACCTTTGCTAGAGCCCTGTCATTCCCAGCTTGGTTACCACGCATTGTTTTTTAGTTTTGGGCAGTTTCTTCTAAAGTGACCTTGAGCTCCGCACTTATAGCAACTGTTGCCCTTCTGATTATTGTTGTTGTTGTTACGGTTGTTATTGTTGCGGTTGTTGTTATTGTTGTTGTTGGCATTTGTAGGCCGGCTTCTACAGTCTATGGTCAGATAGCCAACCCTCTTGCAGTTATTGCACCTAGGTGGACAAGGACCTTCATGATTGTAATTACACTTGGAACATAGAGGTTTAGTGTAGGTTCCCTAATTCACACAAACATGTATAGATCTAAAGAGATCTAGAGAGAGAAAGTTAGAGAGAGAGAATAG